>VZTE01001408.1:570995-623954 GCA_013397775.1 Eulacestoma nigropectus | reverse complement strand
ACAAAAATATTTGAGACAAATGATCAAGAAGGTCAGGAATACCAAGTACAATTTATTATGAAATCTATTTCAAACAAATACAGCTTTATTGTTCTGTGACACTATTTGTTTGTCAAAGAGTAATCATCTTGGATCTAATTTTAAGAAACCACACAGATTCATAACTAATATCTGACGAGTACAATGCTTTAGCTTCAAGCAAGTTATACAGACATCTCTGAAAAAGTCAAGAAGTTTCCCCATATGTGTTGTTGGCTAAGGCCCAAAATAAGCCAGGCAGTTCAGCTGGCCATTTTACATTTAAGACAACAAAAAAGTTGAAATATTTGTGAAGCAGTTTTTGCATGGGCATGTGCTCTTGGGGCTCTGCAGGGGGAAGTCTTGGAGGACATAATCAGTTAAATTGTGAAACAGAAACCTTAAACAAAGTACAATGAAATCTATTAGGAATTCAAGCTTCAGCTACTAACTTAAAAATCATTATGTACAACAGATGAATGGCATTTCATGGATCTAAGCTTAAACAAGGAGAAGTGCTGAGTCCTGTGTTACTGTCACAACAAGCCCATGCAATGCTTCAGGCTTCGGGAAGAGTGGGTGGAAAGATGGCTATTGGAAAAGGAACTGTCTACAGCCAGCTGAACATGAGCCAGCTGTGCCCAGGTGGCCAAGAAGGCCAGCGGCATGCTGGCCTGTATCAGCAATAGTGTGGCCAGCAGGACCAGGGCAGGGATTGTCACCCTGTACTTGGCACTGGTAAGGCCACACCTCGAATTCTGTGTCCAGTTCTGGGCTCCTCACTGCAAGACAAAAATTGAGGGGCTGGAGTGAGTCCAGAGGAGGGCAATGGAGCTGGTGAAGGGTATGGAGCACAAGTCCCACGAGGAGCAGCTGAAGGAGCTGGGATTATTTAGCCTGGAGAAAAGGAGGCTCAGGGAGGGTTTTATTGCTCTCTACAAACACTTCACAGGAGGGTGTAGCCAGGTAGCGGTCAGTCTCTTCTCCCAAGTAACAAACGACAGGACAAGCGGAAATGGCCTCATGTTATGTCAGGGGAGATTTAGATTGGATATTAAGAAAAAGTTCTTCACTGAAAAAGTTATCAAGCACTGGAATAGGTTGCCCAGGGAATAGGAGGAGTCACCATCCCTGAAGGAATTTAAAAGATGTGCAGATGCGGCACTTAGTGGTGGACTTTGCAGTGCTGAGTTAATGGTTGGATTAGATGATCTTAGATTGTTTCCAACCTAAATGACTCCATGAATCTATGATTCACTTCAAATAAAGACTGAAAAGTGATTCAGGCTTTGAGGTTCCAAAATTGAGTTACATGAAATTACTCACTGCAAACCAGAAGTTCTCTCTTTCTTCTTCAAGTTTATCTGGCATATTCTTATTTTTTTAATAACAGCAAAACCAAAAAATAGAACAGCTGCATAGTGAAAAAGGACATACACCATGATGCTGCAGTGTTAAATTAAGATGTTTTAATGTCTATACAGTTACCACACACCTTAGTTATCACACTAAATGCCGAAGTGATAGTGTTTAAAGATAAACCAGGTTATTTTCCCTTGAATACACATTATATCAGTACATCATGTGCAACTTTCTGAGCAATATGCAAGTCACCTCAAAGACTACAGCAGCTGGTACTACATGACGCATGAAGAGATATAAATGGACATTGGTAAAATATATTAACTTCAGGCAGAAAAGTTCACCAATCTTTTTGGGAGTTTATGCTTCTGCTGCTCAGAGAAACCATGACACCTTTCAGTTTAGAAATGAGAAAAACAGGTCAAAGAGAAAAGGTGCTGCAAAATATCTCACTGGTCAAATCTTTTCATTGTGAACAGGATGACTTGCAATTAAGTAATTAGCTCATTTCTGAGCCAGGAAAAATTTACCAAGTTTGTCTGGGAGAGGTGGGGGGGTGAAGCTTGCTTGTTTTGTTTGCTTGGTTTTACAATCCATTACCATTTAACATTCATATAAAAATACATTTGCTTCCCCTACTAACCAGATTTTCAAAACCAAGCATGCTACATATGAAGAGCCACCTACATGACAAAACAGATGACATTTACTAAACAGAATAGGAACAAAAATTTATGCATCAATTCTACAAAAGGTGAATCAACCACTGAGCTTCACACTTCAACCCCTGAAAAGAAACAAGATCTGATGGAAGAAAGAATACAGTTAAAAAAACATATGAGTTGCCTGGTGTGATGAGTAATATCAGGAACGACAGAATGAAAACATGCCTGCTGATCTTTGTGAATTATATTTTTAAACCACAATATGTTGAATGAATATTTTAATTGCTTTGCTGCTAAAAAAAAAAAAATAGTAAGAATGAGAAAAAGTATTAATTTGTAGCAAAAATTCTGTGCTACAATTCATCTAAAGACTCCAAGGGCTCTGTCTCCATTCAGACGGTCTTGGTGCCTATGCTGTTTTTCTCACTCTTCCCCTTGCACACAACCAAGTGGCATCTCATCCTCCTCAGCAGTTTATCCTGTGGATGCTCTCAGGTGACAGGTTTTGCTATCTTCTGCTCATTCTAAAGGGAAATGTGTGGTTCTGCTACATTGAGCCAGTATTCCTGAGCTGCACCTTCCCTTTCCAGTCATGGTAGCTGACAGCACACTAGTATTCAGCTCATGCAGCTCCTTCTCTCCCGGGAACCTGAAGCCAGGAGCAGACTGAAGTGATTCAAAGATAGTTTCTTAAAAGCAAGGGCATTAAATATTAATCTAAAATGCATTTCTGTCAGGAAAAAAAAAGAGTAATACAACAGAAATGAAACAGATGTTACGTAACACTTTACATAACTTGACAAAACTTCTTAAATTTTACTGAAGAAGGAACCTATTCTTACCTGGGAAAGACAAGATTTATTTTGCAAATTTTCTTAGAATTTCCATGCTCAGATATTTGGCAGAGTAACTGTGCCATGCAGGGACAGATGGAGCTGATTGTTCACAACTGAGAGCTCTGTTTCTGATGCTGTTTTTTATCTGGACTACTCTCTTGCTTTGTTGGTTTTAGGTTTGTTTTACAGCCCTTTATTCACCAGAAGTCTCATCCCATCTTTGTGTTTCTATCATGTATCTATACAGATGTTTAAAACTATGCTCTCCAGCAGTTTAACTATGCCTGACAAATTGTGAGACTGTGATGGATGTTATCAGGATCTATTTAAGTGTATGGAAATAGAGGCAAAGGAAATGAAAATATTTGTTCAAGTCCTTTAGGGAGCTAAGAGCCACAGCCTGGAGGACAATTCTAACTTAGTCTCCCGGGGCAGATCTCAGCTAAGTTAGTCAAGGCTCCAGTGAATTCAGCAGCGCTACTGCCAAATGTCTTTTCCAAGAATGTTGGGATGGATGGATAAGCAGCAATTTGCACCAATGGGGCATAAAATCCCAATCCCCCAAAGGACTTTTGGTAGATACTTCTGTCTCTTTCCTAACTTAAGATGAAGAGAACATTTCTTAATATAATATTTATTGACACATCAGTGGCTGCTGCCTTGTTACATCTAGGAGGAAAAGAAAATAGAACATGCCAGAGTCTGCCTACTAAAAACAAACAGTGGAGTACCAACTTGTCAGGAGATAAAGGGGACAGACTCTGTTCTTACACAGACCAGCCCCAAAGTAGCCACTTCTGAATTCAAAAGACTGCCCTTCAACTCTGTAGCACAACTGAGTATGCCCAGTTGTATGTGCCAATGTCTCGAATGATTGTCCGCTTTTTACACCACCTTTTCTCAAAAATAAAAAAAAGAGGATCGGAGTAGAAGAATTAACAATATTAACAATGCTGGGTGAATCTGTGTTGTTTCTCATGACTGTCTTAATCCATGGATACCATTAATTTCTGAAAGTTATTTTCCTTCCGTTTTCTCACTGGAAATATTTTCTATATGTCTTTGGAAGACACTGTTAGAGAGCTGCTAAATACAGAGCTGTGATTAGGAGTCTATGCCAATCAAAATCAAAACTGAAAGAACAGAGATTACATAAATTTTGGAAAAAAATAATTTCCATGGAAGAATGCAGAGAGCTGCTTTCATCTTAGGAATGACGTGTTTTCTTTTACCAGGATATTTTCAAACTTTCCTTTAAAGTTGGCTCTCTGCCATTAATGTCACTGTCTGCTTGCTGGTCAGAAGCACTTGACCAGCCCCACGATGCCACAACACAGACAGACAGGACAGGAAAAGGTGCCAGACTCTCTAGTAGACAGACTGATAAAAGTGCACTCATGTCAGCTTAAAGACAGTCATCTCCTCTGGCACAGTATGAAGTTTTTTTGCATTACATCTGAGAACATGTATTTGTATCCACACTGTGAAAATAAAATTTAGACTCAAGAAGGGGTGCAGGCCACTGCTGGAGGCCGTGAAGATGTCAATTATGTTTGTAATAAGGACAGCTTGTATACTCATGCCAAGAGCCTTTGAGAAATTAATTAATCCGTTTCAAGGCCTATCTTTGACTCAATGGTGTTTACCACAACAGTGGACTGAGAGATACTTAATATACCAGGAGTTACACATGGCCAGCTTGAAGCATATGTGCTGGTAAAACAAGTCGATAAGACATCGATAATATGTCTGAAACTATACGTATATACATATATATATACACACACATACTTGATTAGTGTAAGATTTTAGCATATGAATTCTTGATAGCTTGCTTTCCTAATTCAATACAACAGATTGGTTGGATGTGTGGAAGGAAATTAAATGTAGGATGTGAAGGGTATGTAGATACTTGGAATATACAGACACCTGTTTTGTGAGGACATCTGCTCAGTGGATGTCCAGTGTATTAACAGAGATGAGACAGGAAAAGTAATAAACCACTGATGTACACAAACCCTGCAGATCAAGAGACAGTACCAAAGACCAGGTCTGGGAGGTCAGTGCTCGATGGGCTGCTGAAGGAACCATGCCAAGGCTTGGAGAGGTTCAGCCTGAGCTTTGTTTGCTGGTAAAATGGGCACACAGGGAGGAATGAACGAAAAGATCATCACAGGTCCTATGGTAAAGAGCATGCTGATGGGATTGTGGCAGTGTGCCAGACTCACGGATGTTTAGCAGAAGGGCAAAGATAGGAAAACCGAAGACATTCCAAATGCATGGGGGAGGAACAACACAAAGAAATAGAAAAGAGCATGATGAAAGGGATTGGTTATCTGTAAGTAAGTTGTGCTTCAATATGCTGTCTGGCCACACCTCTCAATTGATCATTGCAACCTGTTTTATCTGCTTATTAATCCCAATTGTTAACAATTTTCCTGGATGAAGATGGTCTACATTCTGGACTGGCCTAGCAATAGTGAATCTTGAGCTGGAACAGCTGATGAGGAGAACAGGAGATGTGGGAAGGAGCTATCAGAGACACTGTGGATCTCACGGATAGATACTGGTGAGACCAGAGTGAACAAAACATAAGCGAGTGACTGTCGCTGTTGTACCAAGAGTGGCGAGAAGTGACCTCTCTTCATACCAAGCTATGAGAAATCTGGCCCTGGAACCTGGCTATTGCTTACGGCTTTGCAACAGAGGAAGCAAAGACAAATCAAATAGATGTTATCTGTTTTGACTACCACTAAGGTTTTGAACCCTTTTTTGAAATATATTCTGTAAAATCTGTGGAGTAAAAATTATTCTATTCCTCCCAGCAACAAAGAAAGGAAGCAATACCCTTTCTTTCAATCACTGAAAAATGGAAATTGCCTCTTCCATCCCTTGGAAGGCTACAAAAATTAGAGCTAGAGATACAAAAAGAAAGAAAAGTGAAGCTTCAACTTTTAAACAGTTTAGCCAAAGACTGTTAGATAATGAAGTATTCCAAAACAGCCTAAAAATACTTCTGTGACAGAAACCAAAACACCCTTCCTCTTCTATTTATACTCAGCAAGTGGGCATCTGAGATATTGTTCAAATTTTGCCAGTAGGTATAATATCCTTTTCTGAAACATCGTTTTCTGCATTTAATTCTGACTACCCTGCCTTACAAAGTAAAATATAATGGAAACAGAATAGAAGTAAGAACAGGTTAAAAAAATTGTTAGACTGACAGACTGATAAAGTGTGCTGCTAAAATAACACAATCTCCTCTTCCCAGTACGACATTAAGTGCTCCACTATTAACAGATCCACATTCCTAATTCAAAGATTAATGCACGGTTAGATGCTTACTTTCCACATTTTTCTTAATAATCACTATTGAATAACTCTTCATCCAAAGGAGGTGAAGGAAATCTAACAACAATCAATCCTTTCTGCACATCATAGATATTAATTGCCAGTTTAATTAATGTAAGACACTGCATCATCTGCCACTTATTCTGTGACATTTCTGTTATTAAGAAAGCATGTTTTAATCTATCAAAAATACAACGTGTTTTAACACATGGAATTATTTTTAATGCCACTGTGTTACATATGGAACAGAACTAAAAAATAACTGACTGCTAGCACAGGTGATGTTATATATCCAATAAAAAACAAATTAAAAGGACAATTCAGTTTAAGTCTGCTTCTGGAAATAATTAGTAACAATTTAATGTTCTTAGACACTGGTTTTCTAACCAGCAGGGTAAGTACTAATTATTTCACATGTGAATGGACTTTGAGCAACTTTGTTCCACCAGTGCTGGAAGGAGGAGCTATAAGTGAGCCGAATGAAATTCCCAAGAATTTTTAAATGGTGGCAGGCAGTGTAGTGTTTGTGAGACACTCTTTGACTACAGCCACCCTGTTCTTCTCAGACTCACTGTGTGAGCAGGCTGGTGTGCCCACATGGATCAGGGCACTGCAGCAAAGGCCAAGATGGCCGCACAAAAACTCGACTGCACTGACCGTTTATACACAGTATCCATGAAATTATCATATTTCTTGATGTTTTTATGGCAATTACAAATTCTCTCAGTTACTTATCTTTGCCTTTTTTACATTACTAAAATGACTTTTAATTAAGAGGGAAAGAACTACACTACTTTTTGGAGAAGGGTTTGGAGAAGGGTTTGGAAGATGGGAAACTCCACTGCTAGCTATTTTCAGATAGATGATTCCTAAAACTTGAAATGGATGTGAAGGGGAGAAAACAAATCATCAGAATTGTATATGGGAATAATATTTAGTGCAGCAGGTCTCTTAAGACAAATATACTGGTTCAAACTTTAAGTCCTCTTCATTATTTCTTCTGATATGCCTATTGAACAGCAGATAGACAATTCAAAATCCATACATTGCAAACGCACATGAGATCTATTACAGACAAATTTACCTGTAACATCATAGGGTAATTTAGCCTCATTAGTGAAGTAATTTGCTACAAGTTTAAAGAAGTGCTAAGCAATTTTAGCTGAAAATAGAGCAGAATGTTATGCAAATTACTGCATTAACTCCAAAGTCTGATTTGTTTAAGGAATCTAAATCAGGGTTTGGATGTAGGTCCCATTTAAGAACGGCTTTCTCATCAGGACTTTCTACATCAGATACAAAGGTAACACAAAGCTGTGAACAGACATAATGTAAATAAATTCAACTACCAGTATATATACAATGTTCTGCTTAAAGTTAAATAAGAATTGTTCCCTCTGTGCTAAACTGCACCGTGTGGAGAAGGATTGGGATATTTTTTCTGTCTCCGTAGAAACCAGGTGGGTGTTTGGTGGAAAGGTTGTGTGATGTGAGGATGCAGAGCATGGGGTCAATACTAAGGAGCTTTTTTTACGGGAGTGAGTATCATATTTCTGTTACTGAGTAGAGATTTGTTTTTCCCTGTGTCTCTTAAGTGACCTCTTTAGATCTTGGGATCTATGTGTGGGGTTGATAGAGGGTCAAAACCATTTTCTGAACAGGAGAAGACTCAAAATCATGTTCTAAAATTGCCCTGAGAAGGTATGAATAAATGTGCCGCTTCCTCAGTCAGTAAGCCTTAATGTATTCTGCTCTGTGACACATTTTGTTTTTCATGCTTGGTAGGAAAGCTATACCTATTATAAATCAAAGTTTTAGTGTTATTTTAGATTTTTTTTTTTTTTTTTAAATCCCTGGCTAGGCATGAGTTACCTGTAATTGTAAAGCACTTTACCCAAATACTTTCAAAAAACATTACATTTGAAGGACAACACAAGTATCGTACTCTAATTATGAAGGACTAGTGGGATCTTCCAAATAACACTTCTAACTGCAAGCACAGAGCTGACCTTAAGTGCTTTTCTGACTGTGAAGGCATCAGAAAAGCAATTTTCAATCCCACTGTTAAAAGCAGTATCTCCTAAAATTAATAGATTGGCGCTGACCCACATTATAAACTAACACTGAGGAATACACATAAATATGATAAAATACACACATGCCAAAGCCCCCAGTAGGTACTGTAACTACTTGATACTGATTTGGGGTCTTTGTTTTTCAAAAAATGCACAATGCTAAAGAAGGTTCAGCAGTGTGCACTTTATAGACAGTGCAGTGGCAATATCAATTTAGGATGCAAAGACATTGGCACTACTCAACCAATCAACTGATTTAGTACTGTATGACATTACATGAAAAATGATGATTTAACACCAAGGGTTTGGATCATTTACTTTCTGGTATTTAAAAATAATTACGTATCTATCTGAGATTGAAGGTTTACGTTTGTTATTGGTGAAAAGAACTGACATATATACTTCAACTAAAACCATCCTGGTATTCCTATAACCAGATACCTAGTGAAGTTAAACAAGATAAAGAAAATTCATTTTTTTTTTTTTAATGTAAAGCAAAAGTAAGTTTTTTAGAGAAAGCAGTAGGTCAGTACTTCAAATATTTTAACAGAAATAGAGGAAATCACCTCAGTGTTGGATTAAAATTTCTAAAGCTGTAGTTAACCCTATTCAGTTAAGGATATCATAAATGGGATTCAGTCAATGTGAACACAAACACCATCTAGGAACAAGATAGTTACCAATAAGACCAAAGAAAAACATTTTTTTTTTCAGTCATTTAAGCCCAAACAACAAAACAACTCTATCTGACATTTCAGCTCTAATTGGAAACTCAAAAGGTTCCTTTTTCGATGCTTGCTGTAGCTACCTCAGTTTGCCTCACAGAATGAACAACAGGCCTCTTCTCATATTAAAAATACACTTACAATATACTAAGTTGAGCATCATACCTGATGACCTCTACTCCCAGGACATTCTCTACAGTGATTTAAACATGAGGTGCTCTCTTCTTAGAACTGATGTATTGCTCTTCAAAGAATCTCTCAGTCACATGAGAATTTTCTGTCTTGAAGTATTCTGGGAGCAAGCTACTGCCTCAAGAGCTCGTGAACGCATTCTCACAACATCCCTCTTGGGTAGAAGTTTTGCTAATTGAAACTCAGGCACATAAAATTTACATTTTTGTCTAAGATCACAAAGGCAGGCTACGACCTGTAATTTAAGAGCTTCAGTGCAGCCGAGTGCTGCACTGCAGAATCCTTCCTCTATCTCCCCACTTACGTGAGTTTTATAAATGAAGTAAAAGTCAGCACAAGTAAACACCTGCCTCACAGCTAATAAACTTTGTAATACCCACAGACCAACACGCAAAATTATATAAATATATATAAAAGTATGTATTATATAATAAATGAGTGTATGTAAATATATATATACATATATATATATGTATGCACTGGTTTCAAGGTAGGCATTTCTGTTTTAGAGCCTTAGACGTTCTTATGTCTCTCCAAACCTGTGCCTTCTGCTGCAATCATTCTCAGTAGCTTAGTAACAGCCATCTCTCTGTATCTTTAAACACATTTTGAAGATCAACTGATGGTCTTTACCGTAAAAGTTTCATTTGGCAGGTCCTTTTTATCAAGACTATGTTTCTCCTTATTGACATCATTTTGCTGCCAACCTTTTTAGTATAGGTATGTTGAGAAAGCAACAAATTACAGATATTGATATTGATCTAGGTTATTTTATTTCTATAGATAGTGTGCAAAGTCTTACAGTGGCTTGCTGGATGATGAAAACAGTAATAAAAAAATATGCTCTACAATAGGAAAGTGATCCTCTGCATTCACACATCAGCCTAATAAATCAGAGAAGCAATTGGCAGGAGAGTTATGAATAGAAAGAAATCCATGGCATATACAGTAGAGCATTATACTGCTTGAAAAGCTGCAAATATATTTATTGCCCATTCAAAATGTCATACTACCTATGTCAAATGACACTGTCTTTCAGTGTATCACCCTTCCTTTCCTACCACCCAATATTTTCAAATATGAAAGATACAGCTTTTGCAAATATTTTGATACAAGTACAACACAATTTCCTTAGACCAGTGGAAAGAGGAACAGTACAATGTTCTTCCTGTACTGCCACAGAAAGTAGCAAAAGGCATTCATCTTGCACACATAATACTGCTTTTTTTTTCTCTTCTCCTAACTGCATGAAAAGCCTTATTACCAGATATTCACATCTGAATTTTTTGGCTTATCAGATTTATTGCCTGAAATTCTCTTCTAGGTGCTTATTCTGCCCAGAGCTGAAAAAGATAGAAACTTTTAGCCAGTATTCCCATCTCCAGTGAGACAGACACTGTAGGAGTGAGTGCTAAACCCAAACAAACTGGAGGTCTAGACAGGTTCTTGTTCAAGCCCTCACTCACTCCCTTCAGCCTGCAAGAAGACCAGAGCCAGGACCCCGAACAGCAGCAGAAGAGAGGTCAAATTCTGCACCCCAAAGATGTTTGTGAACACTGCTAACAGTTCGCACTGTAGTGAATAAACAGCATAGTCCAAACAGCAAAGTTGCAATTATCCATATGAAACATGGACGTTTGTTAACTACTACTAAAAATATATATAAAATTTTGGCTCACTTTAAATAATCGTCACTGACTATTACTATCATAGAAAAAAAACTTAGAAACTTCTTGGAAGAGTGGGAAAATACTGTCCTTTTGGTTATTCCCAAAGGGAATAACTGGACAGTGAGAGGGGAGAAACATGAAAGCAGTGTAAAGCAGTGTTGAGATGAAAATACCAATATACATTCTCAATATTAAGCCCATGATTTTGTAAAATAATGTTTTAAGTCACCTTGTAAATTTGTTTGATTCAGTCTCTTTTCAAGATGAGAAAGAATGGTATGGTATGTTATAAAACAACTGAAAACAGGAAGGCAAGAAAAAAGTCTAATTTTTGCTTATCTAGCATTAACTCAAAAAAACCCAACCACAACTAGATGTTGCATTACATTTATGAAATAATACACTCTTAGTGACTTCTTCTTAAAATCATGACACTTTACATAACTGAGGCTTTTTTCCAAGAGAAATAATTTTGAAATGTGAATGCCATAAACACAAAGCATTCATCAAGATCCTTAGCAGAGCAGAGGATTAGAAGACAAGAACTGGCCCCAGCAATCTGCCACTGCTTTGGTGTGCAATCTTCAGTTAACATCTCAACATCCTAAATCTTCCTTTCCCCCTTATAAGCAAATGTTACTCCTGTGGGGCTTGTCATTAATTCATTTATTGAACAACTGGAACATTTTCCTAATCATAAATCAAGTGAAATATATGCCAGGTACACAGTAAATCATTATTGTAATTCAGGCACAGTATCTTGATGATGAAATCAAGAAAAACTGTGGTTAAATGATCCCAGAGGGATCTCAGTGTAAAATACCACTTCTGTGCTACAGAAAGCACATATTATAGGGACAAAGCACAGCACTCAGTGACACTCATTCATACTCAGTCTTAATCAGTGTAAAGACTGTCCACAAAACAGAGATGCATCCTCTCATCAGAAGAGATAAATATTATAAAATGGTATTGTAGAAGTAAGATGGCAAAACTAAACATAGAAATGCATTCAGAAATGCTTTTGAAAGCAAGACTGTCAGTATAAGATTTAATTATCAGATAGAAGGTACACTTTTATGCTTTTTTCCTATGAAAAAGTGAAAAGGCCTACCACTTTATTCATTTTTCTGGAATTTATTAGCAAAGTAAAGACAATATACTAGCAAGAAAAAAATAGAGTGATATACTTTCATAAATATAACTTAGTAACTCAGTGTTGGTCTCTAGACTGAGAAACATAATTACAATATTTTATGTGAAGTGAATGAAACTGGGTTTTTATTAGCATTCTAAGTAAGACCACTCAGATTTAGGTGGTCTTAAAAGTGTTAACATAGTCTGTTGTGTCAAGACCAATGTAGACATTTCTGCCTCACCTGTTTTAGTTAATATTAAAGAGGAAAAATGTTCAGCCACAGGCTTGTACCATAGGCAATGAATTAGTGCTTCTTTGATTCACACAATTCAAACTGAAAGAGGAGAGAGAGTATCATGGAGATGGCATAAAGGGCCATGATAAAGACATATGAGACATTTCAAACTGGAACCATAGTTACTAAAATGCTGTCATATAAACTCTCTTGTACACCTATCAGTAGAGAAGAGCTTGAAGCACAGATATCATTGCCTTACTCAGGAGAAACAAACCATTTTATATCTGCCTGCCTTAACAGTGAAAGAGAACTCAAGCTACTGATTGCTGGAATGAATAAAACAGAACAGAGCAGAGTGATCACAAGTGGTTACACAGGTCAGAAGATGAGATCAAAAAAAAAAAAAAAAAAGAAATCAGGAAATCAAAACCAAGCAGCAATAGTAGAAAAACAAGGGTTGCTTTAAAAAAAATTTCTGTGGAAAGAAGGTGGGACAAGCCATAGTTAGTGTATCCAAGTAATGGGAATTTGATCACGGGAGAAAAAAAGGGCACCATTTCTATTTCAAACAAAAAGAGGATTCAACTTTCAGCCATCATAGGTGTTTTAGAAATCTTCCAACAGGACAGGGGAAAAGATATCTTCAGCCCCTATATCCCACTTCAAATTAGTGGGACTGCAGGAATGCCACAAGATGCACAATGCCAGGCAAACTGCCTGCTTATACAAAGTGGTGGAATAGGAAATTCCTTGTTTTGCTGTGGCGAATTAATTCCTTGGTTTGTTTTCCTTGTGTGTGTGTGGCTTTTGCTCTCCTTATTAAACTGTCTTTATCTCATCTCTTGAGTTTTTTCACTTTTACTCTTCTGTTTTGCTCCTCCATCCCACTGTGGGGAAGTGCGCGAGTGGCTGTGTGGGCTTTAGCTGCTGGCTGGGGTCAAACCACGACAGAGGAACAGCCCTCACAAATGCTTTCCACCTGAAGCCACGTAGGAGTTGATATTGACAGGTTGTTGCCAACTTATCACCCTCAAGAAGAATAAAAGGAAATAACCAAAGAAGAATAAAATTAACATTCCCATTTACAGGAGTGTCCATCGTCATGCAGGGCTAAAAATGGGCCACGGGCTTGAAACTTAGTCAAGTGCTTTCAGTATAAACCCTTTTTTTTCCAAGTACATTCATGTGTAGAGCTTTTACTTAATGTGTTCATTATTTGTGGCACCCTCACATATTTACCCCTTTTTCTTCTCTGTCTGAAAATAATGAAACGTAAATATGTGATTTTTTTTTTTTTTTGTGTCACAGCATGATAGGAGTGGTTTTGAGTCACAGGTATGCTAGAGAAAGCTACAACAAAGCATACCTAAATTGATCAAATTAACTGTTCTTGTCACCGTTTAGTTTTGTAATTATCAACCCCCCAGTTGACCAAGTGTCATTTAGTAATTTCAGGTCAGTTATTTTACACTTTGAAGTTACTTCTCATGTAAGGTGTATGCAGTACACCAGAAATTCTGTAACAGTGTAGTCTCTGTTGGTTGAAATGCATTCTTTAAGTATGACTAGTTCAAAAGCCCTTTGGAAAATGAACATTAAAATATCAATAAATTTTGAGGTGGAATGAAAAATGGCATTCCCCATGCTAAAGAACGAACACCCTGAATGTAGTGGGATAAGAAGTAATCATATATCTATTTGTATGCCTTGTCTTCCTTGTCTTACTGTGAAGAGTGAGACTCCCTGGTGGTGTTGATGGTTCTGCGTGGAAGTTACACCTAACTTTCTTTCAGTGTAAAATTATATCTTTGAATGACAAGATGCTAAGAGTGGAAAGCCTTGTTGCAGAAAATATTTCAACAATGCAAACTAAGACAATTTACAAAAGACAAATCAAAGGATCATTTCCAAAAATACTTTGAGACTAAAGTACAAAAACCACCAAACAAACAGCATTTTGTCTTTGAATATTTGACAGTAAATAACTCATCAATAAAAACTCCCAACCTTTACTGCAAAACAATACACCATTTGTTGATTGACTTCTTAAAAAACAAACTACAGATCAGTAAGAACCTGAAAAGTAAGTCTTGTAAAATCTTCATCAGTGAGGCTTTAGAAAATAAAAAAAAAATCTTACATAAAGACTGTTTCTGGGTATGCCACTGGGTGCTCCTTTACTTCATTTGAGTAATTTCTACCAGTAAAAACTACACAGAAAGTGTATTAAAAATGGACTGCTTGGCATCTGCCTGCAGAGATGAGTACAGATGCCCAGGGTGATGGGGGCACAGACCCAAACTGTACTGCAGTAATCTAAACATGGCTGAGCATAAGCATGAACATCTTAGTGTTCATTTTAGGAATCAGGTACAGGCAAGCACCTTTTCATATAAAAAGTCATCATTACAATAGGAAATTCCTTGTGAAGCCATTGAGGGAAATATTTCTCAAATTGTGAAAATTTACCCATAGAGTTGTTTTAACACATGAAAATTATGGTTATCAAAGTACTAAGAAAATGTTTATAACCAAACAGGGAAGTATAATTTCTCCAAAGGTTTGCAGGTGGTGTCTGCACTAAAATGCACTCTCAACAAATGCTGTAGAATCTCTCTGCAATTACTACTTTACTTTTCAGTATCACCTGTGAGATACTTCTTTCATTTAAATTAAATACTATGTCTGTATCTTCTTGCATGCAGAGATTAAAGGAGTTCTCATAATGTCTTTAATGGAAAACTGACAGTATCATCAGTGTACAAGCCAAATTCCAGCCTTTAACTGAAGTGATTTAGAGGTAAAAGAAGAGCAAGGCTATGTATGGGAAAGTGAATCCAGAACTATAATACTTCTTCAAACACATAGGGGAAAAAAAGAACATAAAGTCATTTGGGTTAGAAAAGACCTCTAAGATCATCGAGTCCAACCATTAACCCAGCACTGCCAAGTCCATCACTGAACTATGTCCCCTAAGTGCCACATCTGCATGACCAGCCCCTTCACCAGCTCTGTTTCCCTTCTCTGGACCTGCTCCAGCACCTCAATGTCCTTCTTGCTGTGAGGGGCCCAGGACTGGACACAGGATTCAGTGTGGCCTCACCATGCCAAGTACAGGGGGACAGTCACTGCCCTGGTCCTGCTGGCCACACGACTGCTGGTACAGGCCAGGATGCCACTGGCCTTCTTGGCCACCTGGGCACAAGCTGGCTCGTGTTCAGCTGGCTGTCGACCAGCACTGGGTATATGGGTCCTTTTCTGCTGGGAAGGAATGCATTCCAGCATTCCAACTCTCTTCCCCAAGCCCTCAGCATGGTAAGATACTCTGTTTTCTCTGACTATCCTTATGGAAACAGAGGGGAATCTTGCAGAACACTGCAGAAGTCAAATCAAGATACCCTCTCAGGATGATGTGAGCACTTCCAATCCCCCTTCTGGATCCTTCAAATATGAAGATTTCTGTCAGTCAGCCTGTCTAAAGGCAACATTATGGAGCGTTTCTCCATCACCCCATACTAAGTGCAAATATTTCATGGGAGAAAACCATGCTATAAACAGGCATATATGTATCCTTGACCATCAAGAACCTAGCAGTGCAGTGGATGACACCGAAGTTACTTCAACACTGCAACTATGAGTATTACAAAGAAGATAAACAAGAGGCTAATGGAGTCTATGTCCACTGCTTGACATGTGAACAGGCAGGGTACTGTGCTGAAAGGGTGCTGGGCACACTCTAAAGAACTCACCGAAGAAGATGCAGAAACACCTTTAGTTTAATGACAAAATGAATGTGAATGATGGGCTTCAGCGAGTTGGGAAAATAGATGTTTTCAGCGTGCAGTCACTCAGTTTTTAGAACTCCATGTGATAGCATCTGGACTGATACTTTTCTTCTGAAGGGAGTCTACGGAAATGCTCTCCAAGATAAAGAGGACACTGTCCAATTCACCAATATTTATTAAGGATGAAGGGAAGGCTTCAGGTAGGACAGTTCAGCAGTTGCAGCTCTTTTATTTGGCATCTTTGAATTATTTTCCTGAGAGGAGAATCTCAAGTGTTGTGATATTGCTGGCAAAAATTAATTTTCTAGCTTGAGGAAGGGAATCATTGGTGCCAAACACCCTGAGTGACCTGTTACACCTTTGCAGTTGATGGCAGGCTGCCATTTTCCATGAGACCAAAACAGTGTTGGCGTGTGAAACTGCACAATTCAATCCTTTTATAAGGTGACCTCATACAAAGGAGGAAAATGTCATTATAGGAAGAAAAAAATACCATGGAAGAATGAATCCTGTGTTTAATAGAATGTGCTCTTTTAAAGAAATGTTCTCTGCTGAGTATCTTAAAATGCTTCTCTTTTCCTATATTCCCTGTCTGTTCCTTCTTGGCATACAGGCGCAGCTACTCTGGCTCCACTCACAATCTCGCCATTGTTGGTGTAAGAGCCCTCTCCTGAGGAGAAAATGCCATCTGAAAGGGTCTTCTTGTGCTCTTCTGTCTGATCAGCTTTTCAAATATCTGATCAAAACTTTGTCCCTCCTTCCCTTTTGCCTTTCAGTTACAATCTTCACTTTCACCAGTGAAAGAATAATTTATATAAAGCATTACTGAAGTACTCTGAGATTCTGAATTTTGGAATTATTATGCCTAACTGTAATGGGCTACCTGTAATTTTTAAAATCTTTAGACTTCTGCTTCCCTATGTCCCCTTCTACATATGTGAGACCTTCAGCGACGACTGGTCACTATTCAGAAGGAGATGAAAAAATCTAACTATCAAACATTAGCAAAAATAATCCAATTTCTTCAACTCCATTCTATTGTCTCCTGCACCACACAAGCACCCAGCACAGGGAATAAGGGTAGAGAATGAGAAGCACTACTGAGAGCATGTATAGCACCTGCCTTTCAGTCAGCAAGACTTAAAGAGACTCAGGAGTAGCATTAGTGAAAAACTTTCAGATGAGAGCAGCAGTTACAATCATACTTTCAAATAAAGACCAGCACTGAATGGTTTTGAGCAGCATAGAAGTGGCAGCACCTGCAAGAAATAACACCACCATCTTTATCAATGGCCAGTGCTTATGGCATTTGCCTATTGCTGTTCTGCTGTGATCAGGGCTGGAAGGGGAAAAATACAAATTCTTCCAGTAATCTAAAACCTAATTCACTCCAGAGGTTGGGTTTTTTTATGGAAAAGTAAATTACTTCTAACACCTTAGCATCCAGCCTGGGACATCTTCACATAAACAGTTACCAGCTTTGTTTGAAAGTACTTTAAGATAGAGTAGGGGATTTGCAGACCTCACTGCTACGTGAGACTGAGCAGGACATTTACGCTGATGCAGCAATAGAAGTGTATTTCCAGTGACATCACCAAATTCGTAAGCACACCTGTGATCAGCGTGCTTTGGAAATAACACCTACCATAAAGAACATGGTGATGAAGGGAAAAATAGCTCTAGTTTCCCTGGCCATGCATCAAACATTTTTGACTGAGTATCTTTTTCTCAGTTGTTTTCTGGAGAGCATTTCCACTTCCTTTTCTCAGGGTAGGGGGGGTGGGCGTTTCAGAGGAAGCAAGGGGTAGTGTTCCTCACTTCAGCCACAGAAATTGGAATATTTTAGAAGATAAAAACATAATCGTAAAACCATAAAAGATACTAGGAATCTCAGAAATGCATATAGTCACAGTTGCTATTTTTTATTTCTGTCTAAAGTTTAGGTGACACTGTTCCACAAAAAGAATATAAGGTAGGCCTCTGTCCTACCAAATACATGAGGAGAAATTTTATACATATCCCACTAATTTATGAGAGTAGGACAAGTTTGGCACTACACAAAAACAAAACTGGAAGACTGAAAGAATTGTCAGGTTCAGAGGACAGATCATTAATCATCTTTTTGTGTAGGTGATACAGTATAAATCACGCTTAAAAGAATAAGAAAAAAAAGTATTTCAGAACAGTTATTTCCAGAAACTCTGGATGAAATAGCCATTAATTGTAATGTGACAATTCAATGCTCAACAGTGGTAAAGGTAAGAGAACGTTCTTCTCCTGTCAGATAACTCCAGAGTTGAAACTTTAACAACTGCATTACATTTCAAATTCAGTACAACCAGAGAAATAAACTAAACTGTTGCATAGTATTATTCTTTCTGGGCATTCATGGTCAAGTATACATTAAAGATTAACACTTAACAAATTATTTAGTGAATTCAATTTGCTTTTTCCTCAGTGCCTGTCAGGCACACAAAATAGCAGCAGCATTCTTTACTTACATGTATTTGTGTTTGTCCTTTCTCTAGGATTTGAAAGACCACCAAGACAGTTCCTTCTCTTTAGCCCAAGACCTTTGCTATATTAAAGCTAGGTGTTTTGTCAAAGAGCAGTTTTCTCGTCTTCAAAAGAGTTTTTTGGATTTTTTTTTTTTTGCTCTGTAATCTCAGTAAGAGATTACAAGGAAAATACAATGCATGCTGGTGCTTTTTTCCTTGTGTCAGAGCTGGCAGGATTCCCTGCAACCACATGCAGAGGTACTGGAATGCTGCTGTCCATGAAGAAGAAATTAGATATTAAATGTGGTCATTCTCAGACAGAGGAGAACTGGCCACAATACACAACTACAACACAAATACTTCACAGAAAAGAGAATTTTTGTATCAGTTTCTGTTATTTCGGTGTTAGTTCAACTCATAATTCAGACACATCCTTAACAGTTATCATGGAAGTTGTCCCACGCTGGTTTAACAGGACCACTCAAGTTCCTCTGGCTGGGTATAAACTTAGGAAGAATCAGGGATATCTGTTGTGATATCCCCTTATCAATGGGATTTTGAGCTCTCACACAAAAGGTTACTTGAGAAACTGATTCAGTGGAAGTTCAAGCAGGCCCTAGGCACACTCCTGAGCCATTTGAGTGGACCCTGATCCCAACAAGCAAACACAGAAACTGTTTCAAGTGCTCTTCTGAGTCATGATCTAAACGAACACGACTTATCATTAAATAATATCGGTTGGTACATAGATACATACAGTTAGAGATAAAATAGTTTGATAATGTTGGGTGCTTTAGTCTGAAAAGCCCCAAAAAGCATTTGAAAAGCATACAATACATCCCATTATTTTGTTGTCTTACAAAAATCCAAAGTACCAGAAGTTTGAAAGCATATTCTCAGATGAACAGCTTTAAGAAAGTTCTTTTGGTTTGTTTCCATGGCAGTTTATGTATCACACAGTGAGCAGTATATGAAAGTCCTGAATAATTACAAATGAAGTAGAGGAATCCTTGTTTTATCTGCTATCCTGTCTCACAGAAGAAGGTCAGAACACCGTCTAGTGCTCTACTATTTATTTACTTACCTCCACCCTTCCAGCTCTTGAGCCTGAAGCTTACAAAAGCTGATGCCCTGCTGGGATGGGTGAGATCAACAATGATCAGGCACCTTTCTTCCTAAATGGTTAGCAACAGAAATTAAACAATCTGCTTCCCTCAAATGGGACAGCTACTTGAGGGCCCTCAGTCTATGGCTAACAGGAGGCAGCAGAGATTGTGCAATGAGTAAATTGCTCTAATAATTTAACTGCCTTTCTCAGAGATGAATCAATTCTTTTACTGAAAAACTAATTTCTGATTAAGGATGAGAATCGAGTACAGAGAGAGCATACAGCTAAAATTTTCAGTGATACCTGTACCAGAGTTCTCTTCTCCAGTGCACAAACATTCCTCACTTTAATATTCATGTAAGTATTTTTTTATTACTATTTCTAAGATGTTTGAGGTGATGTATACAACCAGTGCAGTTCTGCCAATGCCAGCAGACTACATGCTTACTTACTAAGGAATTACCTCAGCATGAAAAAGCCTGGAAGGGAAAGCTCTGTAGCAGGATAGATCCACGGAGTGGTTTGTGCTGAGGGTGAGGAAGATGAAGCACTAGCAAGCCAGCGTCACTGCACAGTTCTGACAAATAAGCAACAGCAGATCTTGATCTCAGTTTACCTTTACATGCCAGGCTAAAAGGTGCTAGTACAGGCAGAGATTTATGGGCACACCACATGCCCCTGATTAGCAGTGTCTCTGAGAGGGCCAGGGGAAGCAGCTGGGGCTGGTAACAGCTTCACTCATTCAATTTTAATTGACTGCTGTGTGTTTGTCAGATCCCTCAGAGCTGCCTTCCTTCTGTTTAACTTGTGCCAAAAGCTGCGCTGGTCCCATTAACCACAGGGAACAAACAAGCAAGAACTACCTGTCAGCTACAGGTACAGGTACAGAACAAGCTCTATATTGATGTCTGAATGACATTTTAGATACAATCTGCACTGAATTCCAAGATCACAGACCAATGAGTACCATTCAAGCTGCAAACCCAGTGAAATTAAACCTATTCACACAATTATGCATTAAAGGGCGCTTTGATTTAGAACCTTTTTGCTTCATTTTCATATTCTGTGTTTATATTTAGTGCCTAGATGCCTCTTAGAGAACCCTAAGGAAATGCCCATATGTTTCAGTGAGATCAAGACGACACCACTAGCTGATTACTGAACAACTGTGATACAATGTTTAAATGGTATGCAATCAATCAAAACATTCCAAAGAAAACAACACAATGAGTTACAACAATATTTTATGCATTTTTTACATTTTCTAACAGTAACAAATGACTTAAGTGAAAGCTTTAGTAAAATGGGTCCCAGCATATATCCATGATGTCTCTCGTAAGTCTTTTTAAAGCACACATAAATAATCGTTGATGATAAATAGCAGACAGCAACACTGCTGAAGAAAGGGTTTATAAATCTTACCTCTGCTTTTATTTTATTGTCTCCGAAACAGAGGTGTTGTAAGTAGGCTGCAGCATTCGACTGTACTGAGGGAAATTGATGCTGTAACATCTGTATAACTTCTGGAAGCTCTGGATCCCGCCATCCAAACTCTCTGTGTCAAAGCAAATACAAAAGATTCATCAAACATTCTGCTATTAGTGGATAAATGTGGCAACAGTTAGGTCAACAAAGAAGACAGAAATGTCTAAATAAAATCTTTTTTCCCCCCATTATTATCAAAGCAAATATTAAAATCAAATATGAAGCTATTTTTCATTTTAAACTGTGCTTCTCTGGAGAAAAAGTTATACAAAGTGTAACTAGAAGAAGTAACTTCGTGGAATTAGTTCTCTAACTGATACACTTTCCTAAATAAAAAGGCTATATGAAATCTTAATATAGGAAAAGCAAGAAAATACATGCTCATATCACCACAAATTGTTTGCTATGAATTGCTAATTTGTAAAAAAGTCCTTTTTACTTATTGCTATCTCTATGTAATACCAATCACTATCTTATATAGAAAGCAATGACTAATTTTGTCTTTTGTTTGGGTGTTTTTTCAGATATAGTCAATGTAAAACTCTTACATTTCTGGCCCTACTTGAGCACTCAGTCTTTGCACTTTACTTTAATCCTACAAAATATGAAACGTCACTAGCATCACATAAAAGAACTGAATCCAAGTATGTTGAACAAGTCCCAGCAGGTATTCTGCAGCTTCCAGACCTGAACTTAAAATCAATCTGTCACCTCAGGTGAATTTTTCCACTCTGTGTTTAACGGTAAAATCATTCATGGAAATGGCTTTGGACTTCGTGTCCCAAAAACCACAGATAAATGCAGCCACTCTGCATGACACACTTAGATATCACCTGCCTTTTCCGCAGGAGCTTATTTTTTGTGCCATATAAATATTTTGACCATCTTCCATCTAGTGGTACATGTTTAAGCTAACACAGGGAAATTAGGAAAAAGAGGTAACCTGTAAAAGAGTTCTCTGTTGCAGTTACCATTATCACCTGGGACCTCACGGCCAAAAAAACCTCTGGTAGACCTGCTGCAGAGTCCAGATATAATATTTGGAAAAAATAATCCTGATCATCAGTCCCCTTCCTAAATTATAGGGATTTTTCTGCACTGAGGCCAAGTATACGTCACTAGGGGAATTCACAGCATCTCTGCAATCTGTCCCAAGCACACTTTAAATATAACAGTTCTCCATGACATTTCAGGGAAGGAAGACTCATTTTACAACAATAATGAATTGCTACAGAACAGAGGGATTGTCTGTTCTCTTCTCATATGTGATGTTTCCCACATTGAGAGTTGTCATTACAGTTGTATCTTTATGGAGATTCAGAATATGAATATAAGATGTAAAAAATACACTCAGAATTTCATTGGTTATTTCTCTTCTGACAAAACATAAGTTAACTCGTGAATATTAGAATTCACATTAAACATTAATATAAAGAATTCATAAAGACGTAGTAATAAATCACATATGGACTATTCCAATCAATTTTTAGACAATATAGACTGTTGGAAGCCTCTACAAGAGACATCTGCATAGGTTCAAAAAGATTTTAACATTTAATGTTTTGAAAAGTCAGAGAACATTGTAAAAGGTATCAGGAAAGGCTAGAAACTTCAGTAGCCGAAGATTGCAAGCATCACATTTCTGGCTTACTATGACTCTGTTAACAGGAGAAAAGGAAGGGATTCATTGGTCAAGTGCACTTATTTTTATGTTTAAATTGCCAGCGGTAATAGAAACAAGTCATCTTACAGGTTAGCTTCCTCTTGTACTTGCTTTCTTCCAATTAACAATGGTAACACTTCCTAACTGATTCCTCAAACCTATTAGACCTGCATTCTACAGAAATGGCTCTAAACAAACCAAAGACAACTTCCAGATATGTTTTTTCAAATAAATATAAGAAATGAAGGCAAAATCCAATAACCTTACTGAAAACAAATTAATTATCCTACCTCCACTTCTAATTTATTCTCATTTTTAATCCTAGATGCCAAGTGCAGGTGTTGGTATTTTGGAGAGGATACAAAATACGAGAAGAAAACAGCTTGTATGACGAGAGAACAAGGGGGAACATTTGAAATTAGTTTTTTTTCAGCAAATAACTATATGTTGAAGTGTGGGAACTTCTACCAACAAATTCTCTCCAAAAGGCAATTTCCTCCTTCTCAACACATGTATTACTTAATCCAACCAAAAAACAAACCAACCAAAACCCATCTAAACAAAAGGCCCATTAGGTGCAGTAGTACATTATGGGCTCTAACTACCAGCTCAGGTTCTTCTTCCTCATGTTCTGGAATCCAGAACAGACAATGAGGGGGCAAAAGGAAAAAGATTCCTTCACCAAAGGAGCAGTTAATTGTTTTGAGGAACCTGCAGTCTTTACATGGTACTCATGTATGAAAACAAGGCTCTCCCTCCCTACTTTTACCCTCTGATCTCCCAAAAAAGTCAGCATACGAGTGAGGTATGAATACCTGTTGCAAATGGGTGTGTGCACACTGGATGTGAGCAGAAAATCAATTCAGAAAGAAACGCTTAGCAATGAATACTGAGCTTGTTCTGTAACCAGTTTTTGGAGAGATAATAAACAAAGCAGGAAAAAAAGTTTAAAAATTTAGCCTTAGTATGCACTGTCATTTTAAGCAGATGGTCTCTAAGATGATTGTATTTTTAGTAGTTTCTAAATGAAATACAGTAGCTATATAAAACAAACAAAAACTTCTGTCAACAGTTAGGGCTGCTTGAATAATTGTGATAATTTTAGCAGCCTTCAGGGCAAGAAAGACTAGTTTCTAGGGGTTTAAATTTTTCATTTGTTTTATATAAGTCCTTTATAGGTGGAAAAAAGGGAGAATGAGAAAGAGGATTTTTTTTAAGAACAGCAAGTTTGCAGCTCTATTAACACCTATTCTAAAAATCTAAATATGGGTTTATTTTTTAAAATTCAGCTTAATTATGAAAAGTTAGGAAGGCTATTTAATGACGTCATCTGGCAGAGGCCTGGAGAAGGAAGGAGGATTGGTATTCCTTAAAGACAAAGGCACAAAATGTATCTGGAGTATTTTGCACGGATGTGGGGAACATCCAGGCCATGCCTCCAAATATACATACCTAAATGACAAAAAATATGTATTAAAATAGAGAGCCAAACAAAAAGTAAGAGAAAATAACTAGTAGGAGAGAGCTGGAATTAACTAATCTTTTACTGCCTACCAACAAAAAGCAGTAAGGTCAGTATTTGACACAGATAAGTGTCAGATTAAAGGAAAGTAGAAGGATAATGAAAACCCAATCTACCTTGATTTCTGTGAAACATCTGATATTGTGCCACATGCAAATTAGTAAAACTCGCAACATATGAGGATCTAATCCTTAGTAAAATTATGAGCAAAATTTGAAATCATAGTGAACATCCTGAACAAACACTAGCTAAGCCTGTGTCCCTTATTAAAACATCTCCATGCTTACAAAATCTGAGTGAGACAACCCACACAGATGGTGAAACAAGCCAGAAGGCTGGAGTAAATCTGAGGAGGTGCGTGGCATTTTGAGAATGCTAACAACGTATCTGTGTGGTTGATCCAAATATGAAGAGTAGGGTAGTAGCTGTACATGCAAGATCTTTTGCTAATCTGCCACTTGCCTATGGTTTCCTTGGAATAAGAACACTAATCCGTTTAGGTCAGCTAAAGGCTTCTGGTGGCAGTCTGAGTTTTTCCACAAGAGAATCCCAGCTGCGCAAGAACTTCACAGTTTGTCCGGAAAGCAGCATTTGCTGTCAACTTCAAATATTTTGGCAGGTTGCAAAAGTGCATTTTTTTTTTAAGAACCATCCTCATCTGAGGAGACTGACCGGAACACACCAAGGTGTTCCAACCTTCTTTCTTTGACGGAAACCGTGCTCTAGGATTATAGGATTGATCTCATTTTGAATCCTGCAGAAGGTTTTAGCTTGAAGTGGTGACTAAGGCAGATGTTCCATGGTTTACAGCAGACTACTGCTCCAGGAGTGGAAGAGGACCCAAAGGAGAACACTAAGCTATATCTAAACTGGCAATATATATGCCTAGAGCTATCACAAAAGGCTACATCTTATTATGAACAACTGAAGAGGATCAACATGGAGCTGTACATGAGACACAACAACTCTGACATAGATGCAGTAGCATCTAGAAAACCAGGCTGACTTGGGTACTGCAAGTAATGCACTGAAAACAGATCCTGCTCCTGCTATTGTATCACATACACGTGTCAACAAGTAAAAGAGACTCAGACTTAAAAAGAGATTGTAAGCGAGTGCATTGGCTCTGTGGGTTCACCGAGAGGTGCTGCTGAACACAGAGGATGTACTGCACCTGAGTATCTGCTTTAATTATGGCAGAATTTTCTTCTTCAGCTACTGAAAACGCTGATGGCACACAGAAAAGCGAAACCAAAAATCCTGTTACATATATATCTGCACTGATTTTAAAAAGGCTACTAAATGAGTTTTTAAAACAAAGGTCTCCAGCTGGTAACTAAGGATACTGATTGCTTCTACAAAGCATTGGAGAAGCAGGTGTTATGGCTCTGTCTACTCTCCAGCCATTGGTCACACTGAATCTCACGAGAGCTTGGGTTCTTATTTCTGATTTACATTATTAGAGCAGAACATTCACATCTGATCAGGCAGCTGGCACAGGCAAGCACTGACACCCAGAGCTATTCCTGTCTCCGCAGCATTCCCCAAAGGCAGTGCTGTGAAGACGCCCGCTATAAAGAACCATATGCTTGACAAAGACTGAACTACCACCACTCATTAAAGAGAATGCACTTTTTTTTTATTACAAGACTGTTTAAACCAAACCCGTCTGTGTGTTCCTGGCTGTCTTAATACCCACGTGAAACAGTCTTAAACTGGTGAAGGGAAGGTTTTCATATATGAAGTGGTGCTCAAAGGCAAAGGCAATTCAATCTGACCTAAGGATATTTCCTCAATTTTTACCTCATATATATTGTGGCATTGCTAATGCCAGTCTAAAGACTTTCTGCTGAATTTATGCCTACAGACACAGACCCTTCTGTTTGCTTCCTTCCTCAATTCAATAAATAAAGTCTGAAAATCTCTTTTCCCTCATTTCTGAAAGGAGAGCTCGGAAAATGGTTTTCTGGTAGTATTAAAAGAAAACAACCTACATGCAGCTCAGGATCAAACACAAGGAGAACTAATCAAAAGCCAAGAGAAGATCAAAGAACTAGCTGCTGTGTTTAAAGGCAGAAATTAACTTCTATTAAAATATTTGGAGGGCAATATACCAATACTACAAGAATCTCTCTCTAAGGACTTTTCTTGGTACATTTAAAAAGAGCAAAGATAAGATGTTAAACCTAACTAGAAAAAGAAATCAAGAATACTTTATCCACAGACAAGAAATGTGATACAAAGAGGAAGAAGCCATCCAACAGCTCATTTCCTTATTTTCTTTCTGTGATTCTCTGACAGCTGGTCAAACACAAAAGAACACAGACTTATTACACTTAATTCATTTTGATTTAAATTTGAAGTGCTTCCTTTAAGTACTTTCTCTTTTGCAAACATACTTCTCCATATATGCACACACACATATGCAGAGATTGCCAGCCCGCTCCGAATGATCTCCCGCAGTTTAAGAAGAGGCAGAACTACTATATTTGCTTTGAAAATGGAACACATGAATACTGGGTAACTTTAGCACACAATTTTAGGAAATAAAATAGATACGTCAATCTCCATTCCACTCACCTTGGAAAACTCTCAAAACCCTTCAGCATACTCGCTTCTCCAGTCAAACTTGGTCAAAGGAGCACACAATAACAAGAAATTGATCATCATCCCCGGTGACCCATGGTGACATGAACAACATATAACCACAAGATGTAGTAACAGCCCGTTTGGGCCTAATGCAAACCCCTTAGGACAGAAATGAACCCTCATCAGCAGACAGCTCCCTGCATCTCTCTTTTTGTCCTTTCAAATTAGATAAAACAAACCCAGACTACTGGAAAAGTAAGGAACAAAGTAATCTGACATACTTTAGTCTAAATTTGGAAGCACCAGAAGGACGACAGAGAAAAGGCACTGAAGATGTATGTTCCATGAATAAAAATGTTAAGTTCTTATGAAACAAAGAAATATGTTATTGTTCATTCCAACCTGAAAACTGTAGCCTGTGTGGAGTGCTCCCTAAGGCTGACGCACAGGTATCTACCATCACACAGAGTAAATGTAAACATCTCAACAAACCTGTGATTCCAGAATCTTGCAAATCTTCACCGTTTTTTTTCTTCCTCTGAAGGAGTTCTTTACACTTTCTGAAAAGCTGCTCTTGTTAGAGCTTTTCAAATTTAATGCAACTGTATGTAAAACAGCTGTAAAAGTACTTGGCACTCCTGCCAAAAACCTGGATGTTGCTCTTGGGTTATGACATTTTCCTTGGTTTATGCTTCCACGTGGCCTAAACTAAAACTGCCATGCAGTAGTGCCTACACAGATACACCACAATGTGGTTTTTACAATATATTTATGTCTGCTAATGAGCTGCAGAGAAGGATGTGATGTACCAGACGCACAGGATTCTTGTCCAGCTCTGCCAAGAAGCAGTGGAGATGCTCAGCATGTCCCAGGTCTTTAAAACAACCATAAACCTGGGGTCTCAGGGTTAATCCAGTACTTCAAAAAATTACATCTTGAATACAGCAAAGGGCTAAAACTGACTTGTATAATGGCAAATATACCCCCCCACAGTTCTGCCTTTGTATCCTTTACATTTTCTCTGATAAGGCATCACTCTTCTGTTATTTAGATTTTAGAATAAAAAACCACTAAGTGGTGAGCATGTGAAGACGCAAGATGTTACTTCAACATAACAAAAATGGCCTAGTGCTCAACCGTCTTTAGATTTTGTGAACATTTCATTTGAGAGGAAAAGATTTAAAGATGATACAGTTGAGTAAAGATTATCTGATGATGCTGGACTATGTGTTACTATTTACAGCTCCAGGTTACTGCCTTCAATATAACATGATTATATTCAGAGGTATAACTATTATCTGCTTAAGGTTACCCTCATTTACAAATGCCTTTTTAATTAAAGTATTTTTATGAACCTTTATGAAATGTTTTTTCACTTTATACTCATGCTGATCTATAAACATTTAATTCTCTCACACCCTGTGAGAGAGTTTGTATTTCTTATTCTTCTGAAAACAGTTGCCTGTATTGTGAGGTAGCCATACCCTCGGTACCTGGTACAATTTTATCTCTCTTCTAGACTGTGTCTTCAGAGCAGAGACTTCAGTGCTTTAGACTCTCTCTAACTTTGCCATTTGTATTATTTGGTTTGTTTAGTTTGTTTGTTTTAGTTAGAAAGTGGTATTTGTCTTTTGGGGCTGTTGAGCTGAAAGTCTTCAAAACCTTGTTTTATCTGTTCCTCTGCAGCTATTTGCATATACAGGGACTGCCCCTGCAAAAGCAAGTAAGAGGCAAATTAGGTAAGCTATCAAGATGTCTTTAAGCTGCCTAATTTATCTTCTTTTTCCCTGTGATGCATAACATTTTTCTGACCTCCTACTACAGAAGGGCCTTACAGTAGCTTAATACATTGCAGCTGTGAAAATCTGCAAAGTTAACCCTTCCCTGAGAGACCAGCTCACATTTGGCCTCTCTCCATCTACAGGAGTTTACACATCACAGGGCAGATTTCAGGAGATTGTGAAATGTTATTCGCTGGCAGAACTGCCGTTACAGATGCAGATATGCTTTCCTCATAGATCAGAGAGGTGGAAACGCAGGAAGGAGATTAGAACAGTACACAGACCTAGGGGATTCCAGCCTTGACTCTGTCATTGACTTACGCTGTCAGACAGAATTATTTACTTTAATGCCTTTCTCTGAGGTTTGAGAGATTTTCCATCTCCAGAGGCCCATAAATCAAAGTTGTCTCCTTTTCTAGAACTACTGTTCCCATTCAGAGGCTCCTAAACCTTTCTGTATTGCAATAACAGGAGAAAAAAGGCCTTTGAGACTCCACTCCTATCCGGCCATATAGAAATGTATCCTTTCTAAAGAACGAAGGTTACTCCACAAACCCCTGATTTCCCTAGGAAAATGGGAGAAGCACTTTAGAAAGGAAGATGCACATTCCCACATGCATGATAACACCTAAACATTGCAGCTATAAAAAAAAGGAAGTGAAAAAAGCAGGAGGAATACTTAAAACATTAGCCTAACAGCACCAACGTTAATGATTTAAACCACACTCATCTGTGGGAGGGGAAGCTGGCACACACAATATTCCCTGAAAGGCTAAACGCATCCACATTATTTTTTGAAATAACCAGAACCACGAAAGTTCCCAAAAGGTTTTGAGGCATTCCACCTCTCTCCAGTCAAAGCTTTCCAATGTTGTGCTATTAAACAGAATGAGTTTCACAATAATGGACGTGGTAACACATGGTTTGTCTCTCCCTGCTTCTCTCTTTGCCTGATCAAGCTTCTGGCTCCAGATCTCTTAAGCTGGATGACAGTGACAGGAGAACTGCTTCTACCCTTTTACAGCAGGGAAGACAAAGTCAAGTTTTTTAAGGTTTAGGCAAATCAAGAAACAATGAAACTGGATGTTTCTCTCCTGTTAGCAAATGTAAAGCTTGGACCTACCACTGCCTGGGTAACCTGGAGACTGCCACAGGAAAACAGCGAACACCAACACTAAAAACTTGGTGTTTTCTATGTGTGCAAATAGCAGAAAATAGGAAATTCCAACAGAGCATACAGTTTAGCACAAGCTGCAGAAACACTTTTTACAGTTGGGGTGGAGCGCCAGGAAAAGGTGTTAATTTAAATTAACAGAAAGTCTTAATCCTAAATATCTTGTGTTATCTCAGTCCTTAATGATTACTCCACTGAGTGCACTATTGGCTTATTTTCTTGCTGCACAGCAGAAGCTCTCATCTCATCCCCACACATCCATACCAGGCATCATTCTTATCGGTGCAACACTTTGCAGCACTCCCTGTCTCCCTGAGCACAGCAAACTCCTCATAAAAGGCATTCATTTGATGCCTAATAATGAACATTAAACAATAAAACTTAACAGTGACTCAAGATATTGATAAAAACAATACAAATTGTTAAGTCCAGAATTTGTCCTGAAACACCAACTCTGGAAAGCCAAGAAAAAAGCTTATTTACATAAATTTCTAATACTGGATTTTTAAAAAGCCAAACAATAAACAGCATTCATTTTCTTTTCTTACAACTACACTCCTATTCAGTCTTTAGGAAAAACCTAGCAACTAATTCTCTTCACTAAAGTTGCAAGCTGTTCAATTCTATAAATGCACTTGAAATTGATCTTCTTGTCAAAGGGAAATACAGACTAATGGTCTTCCTGTGCTGCCTTTATTTCAGTTTTCATTAAGCATGGAAAAACTGATCTCCTGCATGCTAGCTTCATGTACTTCAAAGTACAACCACCAAAATGATGCAATAACGTAATACACACTTAACACTCATGAGAAAGCTCATGGAGTCAATAACGAGAGTTAAATTGTTAAAAAAATGCTCAAAGAAAAGCTGTTGGATGGAAAAAAAAAAATCCAACAGCAGTGAGTAGTGATACTCTTATACTATTGCTACTTCCCATCACATGCTTTTCATCTTCTTCAAAGCACTGCAGAAATTCTATGGAACTCTCCTAATGCAGTACATAGATAGCATCATCTTCATGCCAGGCATGGGTAAAGGGAGTGCTTATATGACTCTGATAGAGGGAAAAAAAAAATTGGCAAAAGTTAAAAGGGCCACTATTAAATCCTCAGTCCTAGTTTTCAACTTGCTGAACTCAGACTAATTCACTGTTAGCTGACTGCAAAAGGTTTTCAAATATATAAAAAATGGAGAGGGTCTGCACAGCATTTCAGGGGAGTGCAGGGCAAGAAGAGATCTTCCGGGCTACCAAAGCCGATCTCTAACTGCAACCCTCGTGCTATTTGGCATGGATGCTGCCACATCCATTGCTCAAGCTAAAGATGGCTTCTTGTAGCCATCAACTGGCTTAAATTTAAATCAATCTTGGATTCTGTTGATATAAACTAACAACAGTTTCAGTTTATAAATAATAACAATAATAAAAACAGATTTGTCACACATTCCTTCAGAAGAAATTATTTTCTGTTATCGGTATTGCGGTTTCTAACAGGGTATTTTGATCTCATCCCATTCTACTCAAAACATCAACAAACATAACAAGTATCCCACTTTTCTGAATACTAACAAAACAAGGCTGTACTTCAGCACTTGCAGGGGGAAGTAAACGGGAGAAAGGATGGTTTCTAGCTGGCGATCTAGCATGGTAACGTCTCTGTTCTCTGTTTGGGCCACAGGATTACCCACAGAGTCTTCACAACGACTCAAAAGCCAGCAGAAGAATGATGAGTTTGTCAGTGGTTAAAGTACTACCACGTGCTCATCAACTCCAAAGAAATCCACAACCCTGAACTGATGTATCAGCAACAAAAGCAGACCAAGAACAGCGAATCCCAGCTGAAACCAGGAAGCGTTTTACTAAAATGAATGCAAAAGCTGAATCAGAAAATAACAATTTACATGGACGATATTCAGAGTTTAATGCAGAAGTAGGCTATATCTTTTAAATAAACCTAAAATAAACATCTCACATGTATATTTGATAGTTTTACCCAAATAAAATCCCACTCAAAGAAAAACATCCTTTGAATGGGGAAAACTAGCTCCTCCTTTGATTGCCATCCTGTCAGGATATAACGGGGACATAACTTTTTTGTTCTTGAGTAAAAGAATGAGGCCGCAGACCATGCTGCATAGCCTTTCTACAGAAACATTTCCAGCTGGGCTGTGAAACACTGCATGTATCTAACAAATCCACTGGAGACAATAATCACGGTACTGACTCAGGGCAATTGCCCTTATTAATGAATGACAGAAATACTGCCAAGGATCTGTCATTTGGAAATCAGAATCAATATCTTAAAGAGGTCTTTGAAACTTGAATATATTAAAGGAAAATATGTGCCTCAATCTATCAAAAATCTTTCCTCAGCCATTGAAAGTACAGCTATTGATAGAAAAAGAATGAGTTACTCGTATTTTATCTAGTTGTTACTTGTATGGTACTTATTTCCACGCAACATGTTCTGGGCGGATTTTTCATCTGATATAGTAAATTCCAGTGCCCATTGCTTTCACTGATCCAAGAATTTAGTTGGTGAGTGACACCCTGCAATATATTTTGTCAGAGGCAAGAAGTACAGACTGTGAATTGTACCTTTCCTTTTTCACCTCAGAGCTAATTTCTTTTCAGACTTTGGTAATCTTTCCCCCCATATTTCGTTATTGAAACTGAAAGGACAACAACACTCCCTCAAACTTTGAAACTGTTCTCTCTGTGCTCAACTGATAGCATCCAGCTATAAAATCCGCCAAAGCAGAAAAAAACCCCGTTTTTAACACATCCTTAATTTTACATTTTTGGTCTTGTTAGGAAAAATGTGTATGGTTTTGAAATTCATATCCCAAATTCTTGTTGCAAATTCCAAAGTCAATTTCAAACATGACAAAGTTCACAGATTTTCAGCTGTGTTGTTTCACAAGGGAGGTTGGAAGTGGGAAAAGTCTGAGATTTTTTAGGTTTGTGTCAATACTTGCTGTTCATAAGTTTTCTTCTAATGGCAAATACAAATTCACATAGGAGCCAGTGTTCTTGATATAACTTGATAAAAATGAAACTGATATCCAATTTCATTAAAACTACTGTGGAAAAGCCATGAAACTGTTCTGCAACAGAGGATATTATATCTCGTGTTATTTATTTAAGAGGGGAGGAATCACTACATAGGCTATTGAAATTATTTTTCTCTGTTTCATAAAAATATGTCCCTCTTCTATGTTTTTTCACTTCAGCATAAAGAAAGGTGATCATACAGTAAAGCCCTGTAGGCAACACTGCATATGAAGTTCAGAGCACACCAGACTTCCATTTTAGATTGCACTTTTTAATAACTACTTTAATTTATACTGGAGTCTCTTTCACTCTGAAGTCAATGGAAGGCATATTATGCTCAGAGGTGGCTTACAAAAATTTCTATATATTAATTTATATGCACAATCAAATTATTGTATTAGATTTTCCCAGAAGCTGATACTAATGTACATTGCGGAGAATGTCCTGAAGCCTTCCTTTCACACTTGCGAACGTTTGAGACATAGAGCTATTATGGGTATTTTTGGAACATACAAAATTACATGTTTGTTGGCAAACACCTCAAGGCTTTCAGTCTTTCAGATGGGGGTCAAGTAATTCTGCATTCTTTAGTTTTCAGGTTTGGTTTTTGTATCATGACTACACACTGCTGTACTCTAAGAGGTATTTAGTGGATGTATCTGAGCATGAAAGTACTTAGTTCTTTCCTTCCTTCAGCCACGCTAAAGACAAATGTCACCTGGCTGACAAACATAAAAAATAAAGCTAGATATACACAGAAAATAAAGTGTCTCTCAATTTGCTACACAATGAGACCCAAAGCAATTTTACTTTTGTAGAGAGTACAAGACATTCTGATGCTGTAATCGCTTTAGTATGAATTACAGATATATAACTGTCAAACTGGCAACCACGTTTTACTTGCATAATATATATTTAAAGTAAAAATAAAGTATGTTAATTAGGTACTTGCGTCCATTCCAAGTTCAGAACAGGAAAACTAAGAAAAAATTCCAGCAAAACAGTAATTAAAAAGAGATTCAGAGTACGGTCCCCACTGGCTTTGCAATATATTCATTTCTCAAGCTTTTGTATAACTAATTATATATTTTTTTAAAAATTTTTACGAGTAAATAGCAAAACTAATTAGCTGCACACTATTAAGTTAATGCACATTTATCTACAACAATTTGATTCTGACTGTGAAATAATCTTTCTAGCCCATAATTACACTCCAGCATAATTAGCATAATTTCTGCAGCACATTCTTTAATAAAGAAGCTGACATAAGGGTTGTTCTTAAACACCAAGGATATTCTAGACAACTAGAAAAAGGGAGACAGGTAGAGCTGCATTAAACACCTAGTATGTTACCAAGATAGTACACAAAACAAGAGTATGAATTCTACACTATTTGTACCATCACAAGCATCTCAAGATGCTTTCGCTAAAGATAAGCAAAATACTTAAAGTATTTGAGATGTCTCTTGTCCACTTCACTAATAGTGGTTCCACATCGTTTGCAGCTCCTTCCTCCCCTGTCACTGCATCTCATCCCCCTCATCAAGGGCAGCCTGCAGATTATTCAATCTCCCACTCCATGTATTAGTTTCCTTCAGAAAGAAAAGGCATATGGTCTTGCACTAATTCTTACACTAATTTAAGCATAGGCAGTCAGTTCCCACGGAAGAGAGCCATTGTAGGTAAAAACACAAATCAGTCTCCAGGCTCATTTAGTCTTTTGCTTGCTAGTGAGGATTTAGCAACCGGGATCCTTACAGACACCTATTTCCCTAGTACTACCACACCAAATTAGTTTTTTATGGGCTAGTGTGGACAATGTGTTTGTGGACGTACATGGACAATGGCACCTGAGTACTGCTATGCTTGATATTAACCATGAGTCTGGAGGAGAGGCTCTGCCTCCCTCAGTAACCCTCTGATTCAACGTGTTCTTCTCCTGCCAAAGCCCACGATGCGCTGGGTAATTAGAGCGTATCAGATTTATACATATGGGCTACGAAATGTAACCTCAACTGTAATAGTCATGAGTCTCTTCTGACAGTAAAGAACTAAAATTAAAAAAAGAACAGAAAAACTTTCTTATGTCTTCATCTAACTGTTTCTAAATAATGGTCATTTTAAATGAACTGTTATCTGAAGTGCTCTTGGGTTCTGTGAAAGATTTGGACTAAATATATGCTGTTGGTGAGGATGTCCTTGTACTCCTCCATAGCTACAAGTGGTGAATTTCACCTGTGAAGTAGATTACCATTTATTGTGCAAGATGATGAAAAGCACTGAGTAAGATTATCAAAATCAGCAGGGTGATTTAAAGCTGAAGTTCTATTTTCATGTAACCTCATAAAGGATTTTAATTTAATCAGGTTTCCAAAACTCTCCTGAACATGTAGACTTCACCTTTTAAATCACCCAGGCACTTTTAATAACTCTACTTGTTCTAATTAACTTTTTATTTTGAGGTTAGTAGTATTAGGCAAGACCAGGACCAAAATGATCTCTGCATACTAATCAGTCATGGACTCCTGCTGAAATGCAACATATGAGGAGATGTCCTAGAAATTCAACAAAAATTCAGAGCAACAGAAACTGATAAATCAGGTCTTGGAGAAAAACAAATTGGCAATACCTATTTCAACTTACTGCTTTCTTAGGAATACGTACAACTAGGCAAGCTCTGCCTGATTAGAATTTAAGATAAGGAAATACATCCTAAATTAGGTTCTAAAAGAATTTTTATTCAGACACATAAATGATGCATCAACTACTGTCTTGAGACTATGTAAACACAACCAGTTCAACAGGTTTCAAAAGCACAAGGAAAACTGAGGATGCCCCGGGAAGCTGCTCCGCTGCCCCGTCTCAGAAGTGATGCAGTCCAATACTGAGGGAGCCCCTGCTTTGGCAGAAGCAGGGAGGGAGGGAGTGAGACCGTGGCTAACTAGTTCTGCACCTGCAAAATCTACCTGATGTTCAGGCCTGGGGCTGCTCAGGAAGATGCTCCTGAGACAGGCAGCTTGTTATCTGGTCTAACCCAGCACCAGCCAGGTCTGCTTACAGTCGCAGCTGTGCAGCTCCCATCAGTTTGCAATGCAAAGCCAACAACAGCTGAGACTTCTGTTTTAAAGCCACCCCGTTGAACTGGAGTTATACACAGCAGAAATTAAAAGCTAGCTTGTCAGAAGACAAGTATTAACCTTTTTTTGAAGGCAAAGTTTTCTTGTTATAATTAAGACTAGAATACACAAACAATAAAAATACTAATATTTTTCAACAGACCTTTGCTAATAAAATTTTACTTTAGCCAGCTGTTTAAAATCAGGTTATCTATAAAGATAGCATGGTAGCCAAGTTTATTAAAAGATGCTAATGATTTTGGCTGCCAAACTACAAGGGCCTGGCTGTGAGTCTGTGCTAGTCAACTGCGTACCCAAAATGAGTTCACCTAAAATTACTAGTCAATTTTGAAAACCTTGATCTGCTAGGTTTGTCTTGTTCTTTCTCTTTGACGGTTATTTACCTCTGCCAAATTTTCCTTGCAGAACATCAGAGCACTGAGAAAAGAAGAAAGCAAATCAGCTTCGCCTTCAGTCCTGCAGCTTTGAGTTAGGAGATAAAGAGTTATGGCTTGAAGACATGAGATAAAAGCAAAGCAATATACTCACAGCCACAAACTCCATGAATTAAATTACGAAAAAAACCCCTGTAGGTCAGGCAGAGATCATGCAGAGTAAGCACAGCAAGAGACAAGGAAATGGGAGGCATAAATATATTGTTATTTTTTCCATGTTATTTCATCTCTCTATACATCTGGTTTGCTATCTATTAAAAAAAGCCCTTCTGAAAGATTTTTGAGACCTTGCTGTAAAGATCACTGACTCTAGGGCAAAATGTTATTATCAATGCTGCCACAGAAGTGTAGGGTAGCTACCAAGACCAAAATGGTTTTAAAGAGGATGAAGATCTAAAAAAAAAAAACAAACCATCAGGAGGCAGATTATTGACTACCATTTGTTAAGAAAGCACTGTGCAAAAAGAAAATGAGAGAAGCTTAGTAGAAGGCAATTTGTTTCACATGCCTAAAGAGGTTCTGCTTCTCATTTACGTTTTCAGGTGTTTTGCCCTAAAAGTCAAATTTCCTTGGAATAGATTCCTCACATCCCAGTTCTGGGAACTGATGCTGACTGGAGAATATAGGCACAACATGTATCTAAAGAGAAGTTTAAGAAAAAATTCCTCATCTTATAAAAAAAATCTCAGTGTATGCAGCTTCAAAAATGGTCAATTACAAATACTCACTGAGGATAGCCCTTAATAAAATGACACCTTAGGTCAGCATTTTACCTGATGTTACCACACTGCTGGTAAAATACATGAGCGACTCTCCCAGGTGAACACTTGAAACTGGGTGGTTTCATGACTGTTTTAGCAAGTTAGACTTCCTCTTGATTTTTACTGTGATAATTTTTACTGTGATTGATTTTTACTGACTCAGTAATACTGAGATGTCAAAAGGAAGACTCAGCTGGCTGAAAACTTGGGTTTTGGTTTACATACACTCAAGAGCAATTTAATGACAAATCTTGAACAGACCTGGGATGTGTACACAGCACAGCTGAGTATTTATCTGATACCAATCATCAGACTCACCAATACCTATCAGCCTTTACTGCCATCTGTTCAGCAGTCTCAGTCGTTCAACTGGTAAACATCTAAATACCACTCCCACCGTCTTCCTTAAAAATACTTTCATCATCTACTATAACCAGATAAGAAGCTTACATTTCTAGAGAATGCTGCTGGCCTTGGAACTGATTTCCTTCTAGGTCAACAAGGGACAACATTTTGAAGAGTCAAAATTTTACTTATCAACATGATTGTTCAGCACTAGATTTTCTTTCCAGACATTTTAATTTTTATATTGTAGCCACATACTTAGATGGTACATTCTAAGTGATAGCAAAATAAAGTATCAAATAGTTTCTTTATTAATTGAAATCCATGGCCGTGTATTTTATTAATTGCAATTTATGCGCCGATAGTTTGACATTGCATTTTATCCAATGCTCTTTTTCTGATAAATGGTATCTACACCCGTACAAAGCATAGCATCAGACTCTCAGGGGGCTGCTTCACGAGGAAAGTCAAACATGAACGAAAGAGAACCAGGAACACGACATGCAATTTTCCATTATCCTGGAGAAGACTTTTGGGAGTTGGAGATCAAGTAAGCTGTGTGACTATTTCATGAGTAATTAAATGATCCTGGAAGGATGACAAAAGTTTAGGAGAAGTGCCATGGGGTATCCATCGAGAGGTAACACTCACCTAGGAAATAGGTAACTGAACTAATCAAGCCATTTTCAACCTTTTATTTGCAGTTGTGTTGAGTAACCCTTAAGAACACATTTATTACCACATTAAACCTTCTATGTCTTTCCAAGACTATCTGCGGTGCACGGCAAAACTCATGAGCCAAACGTTTCTCTAACTTTAAGAGTTTATTGACATAATGCAGACCTACTTTCTTCCTGACTTCTACACATTTCAGAATGAGGACTTTTAAGGAAAAGCTGCTCTAAAAGGCCTGTTGTGAGGTGAAGTCATGAGCCTTGCCCATGTAAAACATACCCACTGGCTGTTTCTTTGGTAGGCAGACAAATGCCCGTGATCTCCAGGTGTGACTGAAGTAACTGACAGGCAGTTTCTTACACATCCAAGTGTTAAATCAAAGAACTACACCACACTCCATTATGATGATTCAGCATAATCTAAACACTACAAAGCCCTGTTTGAACTCATGAGCAGGCAACACTAAGACAAATTACCCCTCATGACAACCACATGCTATATGAGCCCCAGAAAAGAGGACCACTCAGCCAGGAGCCTGTCCAAGCTGCTCAACATTCCTTTGAAAGGAAACCTGTATCTGTCCACGTGGATTGTGACTGGATTGGGGTGTCCAGCCCTTGGTGATGCACTGACTGAAGTAGCTGCTGAAATGACCAGAGCTGTTTCAGCAAATCCCACTTTGTAGAGGTAACAGCTCACAGATTTTTAAAAAGCAATGCATTTTTAATGTTTGTAATGAAATCTCAGAAGTTAAAAGTCCACGATGATTCAAATACTTCCTAGAGCTGTAACAGAGATGGAGTACAAAGCAATAATTATCAATATTTTCATATGATCCATTTTGAACAAGAATGCATAATGATGTTCTAAGGCTCACTATTGCTGAAATTCAGACGTGGCCTCATAAGTGAGCAAGATCATCCAGCACACAGCTCAGTGACAAGGACAGTGATACAGCTTAAAAAACCTTGTGTTTCTCTGTGAGATTCATTTGACAGTGCTGGAAGCTAAGGACTAACCAAAGGAATATATAGAAAAACGAAATAATGACTTGCTTTCTGTAGAGGCTTGGTTTAAGGTATATTCAGAGCAAACTGGCCTTCAAGTATCTGCTGGTATCTCAATTTCCATTTCAAAGATGTGCACAGACACACAGGTAAGTAGACAAAAGAACCCCCAGCTATTCTCTCTTCCCTAAGAGAAAGCAAAACTCTTATATAACTATCTGCTCTATGAATGTTGTCCTACCACTGGCAGATGAAAGGACTTGGAAAAGATAACAATCCATCAGTGCAGAGTAGGGAGTTACCAGATTTAAACTCAGCAAGATCCAGTGAGAGAAGCAGCAATTGGATGTGGAACACTGCAGTCAGGGAACAGCTTTCTGAGCCACACAGGCAGAGGATGCCAAAGCTGTACCAGCAGCTCGTAAGACACAAGAAAGTGGTGCCATAAAACACCCGCAAGGAGCACTGAAATGTGCAGTCAGCCTTGAAAATGTGTGCTGCGCAAAGGTTTGTTCAGTTAATCACTAGGATTTTTGCATTTCCTTATGACCTTCTACTCCAGCTTTTAGTCTTTAAACAGAATATTCACTTTCCACAGAGAAGATCTACTACTATTTCAGTAAAAGATGTGGAAGTAGCAGGAATGAGTTTTCTTCTCCTTTAAATAGTGATTGATCCTAGGTACAGATACAGAAATACTTACAAGTTTCAGACACTTTTTTCTTTCTAAAATTTCTCTTTGCACATTGAAACTGACAATTAATGGTGCTAAATTTTGTGGAATACACTAGAAGATAATGAGGTCCAGCTGTCTAGTCAGACACAGAAACAGGGGGAAAAAAATACAGGATCACCAGCTTTACCATCAATTAGTTTTAAAAAAGCACAAATATGTACACTGGAGGTTAAGCAAAAGAAGTACAAAACCAAAAGATGTCTTTCTGCACCATTCCACTGGACCCTGAAAATCCTAAGTTTTTCTAACATATACTTAACATGCCTTTCCTATTTTAGACGAAAAAAATTTAAAAACAATTCCTTTAGTTTATTTATGATACTGATGGTCAAATACTTTGCATATTTGTAAGCTAATTCAAGAAAAGATAATTCTCTGAAGTGGTTGAAAAACTAGCACCTAATACATACAACGAACTTTACATTTTTAAACATGGCAGTTTAAAAAATATCTTTGCAACAGGAAGGAGGTCAAGCTCACACTACCATTGCACAGAAGAGCCGTGTCCATACAAAGCCTTCTAACATGGGCTGTTGACACTTGGGAACAAGTGAGCTGTGTCCTGCTTCACAAAACAAGTAAGCTAAGAACAGCCAATTTTTGGAAGGATAGCACAGCCTTGTATTTGCGCTATCTATTAGAGAGTATTCTGAATTTGGAATATACCAACTGTCTGTTGCTGATACAACACGTGCTGATGTGAGTTTTCTTTTATCACGGGTAAAACAAGATGGACAGTGTATGCAATTAACATCTCTATATGCAAACTTTTCTTTCAGATTGTACATACATTGCTGTGACCATGAATTCAAATCAGGTTTAAGAAACTTGCACAAGGAGCTATTTAGCTCTAAAATGTTTCTTAGCCCTGGCTATATATGAAGCAAAAACCTGCAAACATTTGCAGTTCTTGGTAATAAAATGAAAAGTCTGTCCATGAAACTTTAGCTTTCCTTCTCACTGTAACAGAAAGAATATAGAAAACTGATACAATTAATATTTTAGTTCTTTAGCAAAAAAAAAACCTTTTGAGGTTTTAATAAACATTGAATAAACATTGTCATTAAGTATAGTACAGAATATTTCAAAATATTTTTATTTGAATCTGTGAGATTGCATCAATTAGTCACAGTGAGGCAACCACTGAACTCGGCAGACTGTAAGCATCTGAGGGGTTACCAGGTATTTTTCTTCATTTTCTTCAGTTCAGTGGTTTGGCCATACAGCTCTCTGACCACCCAGTGCCACAGAAAATTTGGGATGAGTGTATTATATTACACTGAAGCCCCCAGTGGGGTAGCTGCTGGCATTCTGGCTTAATAGGGAAACATGGGTATTTTAACTGCCAGAGCGACTCAACTCTGAGCACATGCCATTCGTGCACAATGACATTCTGTCAGCAAACTGCACCACTGAGCAATCCCAACGTTATTAGATTCTTAAATCCTAATTTGTTTCAGGTTGACATGACATAGTATGTTTCAGCTCCTGCTGTTAGTGGTATTGTTGCAATGAAGAAAAAAACCCCATCTGTATCTTCCCACACAGTCAATGACTCTGAGAATCTGTGTGCTAATGGATTTTTTTGCTGCTCTGGAGTGTGAAGACATTAAAATTTATCTCTACCACGAACAGCATGAATGAGTATCTAGATTTTCTAGTAGGTTTGTTGGTTTTTTTGTTTTGGTTTTTTTTCGGGGGGTGGCCATGGGGTAGTGTACAAATGTACATTTTTTTTCTAAGAAATTATGTTTTTCCAAAATCTTCAGTTTTCTCCACAGTTTTAATTTTTGAACAGTGCTTTGGATCATATAGCTGAGTCATTGTATTTGTTAATAAACTGTATGTTTTCAATTAGACTGGCGCTGTTGGGACAGTATGGAAAATGGCAGCTGGTCACGGAGAACCACAGACATGATCTGAAAGTCCGTTTGGGACACACTTCTCAACATCATTTATGACTCACAAAGCCAAAGATGATAGATGTAAGGGCTAGCACTTCCAAAGAAGGACAGCATGTGGTAAATCTGGATAATTAAACTTAATAAAAAGGTCTAATTTTATGAGTTGGAGGAAAGATCCTTTGGTAAAAAAAATGTATCTCACTGGTGGGGTAGATTTTAAGAAGACTGTGAAGAGTTGCATGTGGACTAAAACGTTTTACTCCACCAGAAACTAAGACTTATAGTAGTTTTGACAACAACTGTAGCAGAAGAACGGGCACTCTCTGATTCTCGATGCTTTATGTGAAACCGCCTTTTTTCTTTTGTATTTAAAAAATAGTACAGAATGCATGAATTATTTGTCTGCTTATGCTACTTAAAAATGGTAATATCAACCCACATTACATTCTGAATTATTAAATGGTTGCCATCCGGGTTTTTGGCCTGAAGAACTCTGTTGTTTCTTTAAACCAAGATCTCTGACTGCTTATTCTTTGAAAGTTTTCAGCAGGAAGGTCTGATGAAGATAAACAGATCTGAAACAGGCAGATGCTACTGGAAAATTCGGTACGCAATTCAGGACCAACTATCTCAAATGGTAAGGACCTTGTTAAGCTAAATCAAAGTTGTCAAAAATGCCATTCTGGGTTATATGTTACAAAGAAGGAAAAGCCATTCTGAGTTGGGCTACCAGGTTATCTCAGGCACTTCTTCTCAGCATCTTGTTACCGACCACTAAACAACCATTTTAATGAATTTATCCTGTTATCACCTCAAGATCCTTCTTCATTGTTGTATTGGCTTATGGTGCATCACATGTATATGTGAAGTCATGATTTTTCCCATATACGCCACTTCATACTTACCCAAAATCAATTTTAACTGATTTTGGTGTGGCATCACAATTTTTTTCTCAAAAAACCCAGGTTTATTCTCTCAGACCACATTGTATTAATATGTGAGCTAATCAGTTCTGTTCTTGATTGCCATTTCTATTAGTCTGATGCAAATGTGATACAGATCCAAGCTGCCTAGACCTACTTGGAAGCCCATCTGGAACACAGGCGTCCTATGAGACATTTTGTGGGGGCTAAATGAGAAACACTGCAGCCTTCAGCTTGGCTCTTTTGTTTCTGAGTGCTCTTGCTACTCTTGGATGAACGTCATCTGTCTGGTCCTGGCAATTTGATATCCCTAATTTAGTATTTGTTCCCCAAGTTTTGCCACTGATACAACATTTTCAGATACTTCCTATGATAAGTTCTTTTTCTCTTCTCTCAGGAACGCTTCTCAGGAGCAGAGAAAGCAAAAGCTTTTCACTTGCTCTTCAGTGAGCAAGCGCTGGCAGGGAAGTTTGGGAAGAAATAAACATTCCTCTAGTGTAACAAACACTGTGATTCACAGGCTGAACTGACTGTTGGCGAAGTCTGCACTGAGGGCATTTTCACTGAACCGTTTCATTATGTTCTTGATCCCATGCAAGCTCTTGTCATTTCTAAGCGCTGCCTACCTTGACTTCAGAAAGTCTGACTCCAGAAACTTGTATCATTTTACACGATGACAAGGGGTAGTTTTCCAGGTTAAAAGCTGGCCATCAATTGGGAATGGGCATATACATCTATGCCCTTAAAAACTGCGGGAATCGAATCCGATGCAATGTGGGCTAAGGGAGCAAGTAGGTCAACAGGTAGCACTCAAAGATGTGTCTCAAAGCTACACAACCAAATGTCTCATCATTTCTTAAGCAGCAGAGGAAATCTGGAAATTTTCTTTGCAAATCTCAGCATATGAGAGAATGGGAAACCTGGAAGTCTTACAGACCAAGTCTACCCTGTCAGTCTTCGTCACGAGAAAAGGAGTAAAACAAGAGATTGGCAGATGCTGTGAGTAGGCCTGGAAACTTCTATACTGCATTAGGGATCGTAGGATGTAAAACCCCACACCAGACACACTGAATCCAGCAGGTTTAGCACATTATGTTTTGGATAACCCCTGGTTTAAGAACAGCGATTTCATTCACAGCCCAGTGCGTATCAAAAAAAAAAAAAAGAAAAAGGATCAAATTTAATGCAGTGCCTCAAAAATTAAATTTATCAACATTTTAAATGAAAAATTTAAAACTAAATTCAAGGTTAATGGTTAGATAGTGAAACTTTAAATTCTAAACACTATGAATCAGAACTTCTTACTAAGCCAAAACTCCTTACTAACCTTCCTACTTCTTGTGCTTCTTCACATAAAATTTGTAACAATTATAGAGGAAAGGAAAAAATGTGCAAGCTGGATTGAGGCACGCTCAGCTTTCCACGTTCTTCTGTCTCCTCAAGGAATTATGTAGACACAGATGAAATTCAGCATGTAAGTCTTGGCAAACTTTGCTGTATTAATAAGAAGCAGATTCTTTCCTGACAGCAGGTAGAATTTGGATTAACCACAAGATGAAAAAAAGATAAAAAGAACTAACTAAAAGAACAAAAGTACACTACTAAACATTATGGTAGTTTCTGGAACAATGTATTAAAAGAAAAATAAAAAGTCTGATTTTCAGAGGAGCTACAGTCCCAGTACTGAGCTGTGCAAGCATGTGGTACTTCCAGAATGCAGTTCCCTTCAAATGTATTGATCATCTCTGTTTAGTAGTAGTTGACTTCTAATACACTGAACTTTGGCTTTGTTTTTCCTGCTTTGGTCTTTTCATTGAAAAGATGTCATAAACTGGATTGTGACAAGACGAATTACAAAAGTAATTCTAATTACATATTTTAATATTAATTTTAAATTAATGAGAAACTTCATAATTTTCTTTTTCACAGCAATAAAAGTTATGTGATCTGCTTCATTATTTTCAGATTTTGCAATTTGCTTCTTCAATGAAGAGTAAAAATGTGATTTAGATAAACACAATTATTTACATTCTTTCAGCAAATACTTCTCAGATGAACTAGAAAACAATTACACTCTGCATACCCAAAGGAATAGCAAAATTCTTGCAACAGCAACCTACACAGAAAATTTTAATTAGCTTTTGCTTTCCTGTGTTAAATTTAACACAGGTGCCTGTCCATCATCTGACTAATTCTGAAGAACACTTTCTTGCATGTTATCCTGGCTAGCTTCCAAGTCATAAAGTTTTTTGCACTTGACCATAGAAGAGTCTTGTAAACCACTGTATCTCAAACATCATACCTCTGAAATATCTGACTTGCCATCCACTGTCATTCTTCATAATTTTTTCCTCACAATCTTTTTCAAACACATTATCAGTTTGAATGCAAACACAAGGATTTTACTTACTGACTTTTCTAGGTCTTCCATATTTCCCCGTTCTTCTAAGGTACTGCAAGGCAGGCTTCCAAAGAATTGCTTATGGCTTTTATTGTTATGCTTCCTCACTCCCTCTTTGGCTTTTTTAATATAGACATCTCATTTAGAATAATCAGATAGAGGTATTATTTCAAAAAAACCACATTTTTCCACAACCTAAGCCAGAAGCTTTAATAATTATGACTAATCTAAAGCCTTTCAACAAGCTCTTGGAATAGATGACAACATTCAAACTGAAATATGTGAATTAATTTGAGACATATTTCATGTGATACAGTATAAAATGCAAACCTAAATCCTAAGAGATTTCATATAAATACATAAAGTCTCCAAAATACTAATTAAAATTGCAATAAGAAGCACCAAAATTACAGATGTCTATTCAGTCTTCTGCAGAACAAACAAACGTCAGGACAATCATAATGAAACAATGGTCATAGAAGATTTATGATTGCTGGAAATTTATAACTGAAGTCTGAAACAGTCCTTTAGGAAAACATCCAGGCTACAAAAGAATAAATATAGCAAGAGAATATAAGGATAAGTAAATGAATCAATGCTGTAAGGCTCGTATACTGGAAAAGCTCATGTCATTTACACATCTATATGTCAAAGTCTGTTCCCTTGGAACACTGCTGAATCATTCAGTGTTCAGCAGCTACGTATCCTCCCTTACGCAAAACTCATTCTGACACAAAGTGTCTCTGAAAACACAAGCTATCTATCCTGCACAGAAGAAAACAGAATAACGTGTTTTTCTACTGCAACCAAACACAGATATGTAGCCACAGTAATGGAAAACAAAATATGACGGTGTAAGATCAGGGACAGTTTCTGTGAAATACCTGAAGGACCACAATAGCTACTCACAGATTAGGATGCTTCAAGCCAACTGCAGAATGAACTCACAGAACTGCCTTTAGTTAAACTGGGAATTTCTTGGAATAATGAAGTGTGCATTCACTTTGCTTATTTTTGTTGAGGATGATGAACTTCAGCTCCAGGGGTCCTAAGTGGTTGAAGCTATTCAGTCCAGTGAGATTGAGCTCAGCATTTCTGTGATCAATTCACTGTCCACACAAAGAGCTACTACAGGATGGATTTTTGTTGGCATTGGTCCAGTCAACAACATGATGTTCTTGCAAACAACTTGTCAGTTCAGATAAAATAATGGGAAACGGCTACGGATCAAATGTGCAGATACCCCAAAGAAGGTGGCCACACCCAAGCCTCACCAAATCCAAGAATGGCCTCAAAAAATGGGGTGAGCATGTAGCAATATGCACATTATGGATAAGGGTGGCAAGGTAACCTCAAACCTTGACCTGACTCTCCCTTGAGTGTGATTGATTCCTGATCAGAGGATGTAGCTAGTTTTGGTCTCATTTCCCTAAACTAGGAAAGTCATGATCTGTTTTCCTATAGAAAATACATGACCTATGGAGAATTTTCCATATTTTACTATTTTGTGTATTTTACAATTGATGATTGAAGACAAGTCCCTAATACAATTTCCCCCAAGTAAACTGCATGTTTACATTGAAATAAAAACTGTCAGAAATTCTGTTTTGACCATGGCATATTGTTTAATGCTCTTCCTGTTTTCCAAAGACAGAATCTAGGTTTTTCTCTAGTAATTTAAAATATGTTACGTGAATATATTGCTTTTTGCAAAAAATACTTACATGTTTTTGTTTTGTCCCTCTTGCATTAACAAGAAATCAGTCAATGCACTCACTGGGTATGGCAGGAAGAAGGAAGGGAAGGAAGACGCAGCTGAAAATCTGAAACTAGAAATGGGGCAAGAAGCTCTTGCTGGAGGTAACATGAGTCCTGGTATATAGTGAGCAGAGTTGCTGGAAACATCAGTGGAAGTGAGCTGAGAAGATAAATGGAAGCTTGGATCCAGGGGCAATTTGGCAGCATCTGGAAATGTGCCAGTCAGGTGAATCACGGTGATACAGAAACCATCTTAAAGAACCGACGTTACCCATCCAGAACAAAATAAAGAGCTCCAGCAAGTAGATGTCTGTTGAACATCTCCTGTACCGCAGGAAAGCAGCCTTGATGCACCATGATGCAGATAGTGTCTTTGGGAGCTTTTCTGAGGTTGCTGGACGAAAGGAACTCAAGAGAAACATAGTCCATGGGTTATAGGCAGCATTTACAGAGACACTGGTGAGCAATCTGCTCTTCAAACACAGAAACCAAGTCCTCTGAGAAAGAGGATGATCAGCTTGGAGAGAAGATTTTCAGGAAGTTCAGGAAACAACATCCAAGTGCAGGCTAATGCCCATGCCATCATGTGGCAGGAGGACAATGGCAATAGACCACTGATGGCTGTGCTGAGGCCTTTCTATCCAAACACCATGTATCCTTCTGTCCTGGAACCAGAGACTGATGATGAAGGGAAAAGTGGGATTGGCACTAAGGAGCTAGGGGTTTTCAAGACCAGATACCACCACACAGTCATTTGCTTTTACTTGTTGGATGCAAAGGTCATATGAAGGGCACAAAAGTTGTGGATCACCAGGGAAGAAGCACTGGGTGTGAGAAGCCTGCATGTCTGCTTTCCATAGCTGCCAGTAGCACAGGGAAAAGGCAAGAGAAAGATTTTAGAGAGAAAATCTAGGACTCTACATGGGAAGCTGGAATCAAGGTCTTCCATGTAATTATGTACTTGTATACCATACAGGACTGCAAATGGACAGATGTGCAAGGATGCTCGGCTAGAAAGTAAGGTCTCATATTCATTATGGAGTGGAGACTCCTCTGTATGAGACATTTGAAGCTAGACACAAGAAGCTCATTTGAATCTTAAGGGAATCAACCTGTTACCATCTCAAATCCAGAAGGTCACGAATGAGCTTCTTACTGATTAGTGGGGAGTGGTGGCAGGAAGGGTAAAAGATGGAGGGTACAAAATAGCACATGGTGTAGGGTGGGTCTTCTACTGATGGGGACAATCAAACAGTAAAACTCCTCCTTAAGGAGTCTGTAACAGAAAGTACATCTCTTGCCTCTGATGGCATGCAAGCTCTTGTTTGAGCTGTTGCAACTGAAAACCCACAAGTAACTAGAATGTTCTTTGGTTCAACATCCCTGTGTGAAAGATGAAGGCCACAATATCCTCCAGTCTCACTCAACTTCAGAGAAGGGAGCTCCAGGAGAAAGAAAAGACTGTCTTCATAAATGGGGTAGCAAAGATACTTAATGCAGTATCAATGCTCCCTTACAACACTCTAAGGAAAGGACTAATAGCAGTGTCAATCACCTATCAAAAGGAGCCCGAGGAACGGGAAAAATGAGCGAAAAAGATGGGAAAAGTTCATTTTTAAGATGTGCTTCTGAGATCTTTGAAATCACAAGCTAGTGAAGTTGGAGAATGAAGATGAATCAAGAACAGACTTAGATCTCCAGCTCACTACAGGCATTGTGAAATGATGATGTTCTATCTACATTGATTGCATCACACTCGCGAGATGTACCAGTAACAGAAGAATCGTTTGCAGAGAGGTCAAGGATAACAGCAATGTAGTATTTAAACTGTTTCGCAATGTGCAAAGTCAAAAAGAATCTATGAATGGAGAACTTGAACAATTTTTGTGCTGTTCTCATTTCATCCCAAGAGCTGAAAATAAAAATCGATTTACTGAGATGGATAAAATGTCTGCTTTAAGAATGAAGTCACATCCAAACTGGGACTTAACAGTTACCTAACACAGTTTTTAAATGCTCAGAAAGAGCACATCATTATTTCAGTGTAAGGCTAGAACAGGAGTTAGCTAATTATCTCACAGAAGGAACAAATAAAACTAGACTCTGCCAATGAGGAAAGAGTAAGGCCTTTAGATATTCTCTCTCTTTGCTGACACTCCCCTACCATCACTCTGGGCTTAGAAGCAGACTCAAAAGGCAAAGCTAGCCTCTCCTGTTGCCTTCCGAGCATCATTCCAAGTCTGTGTATCTGAACGTCCATCTGGCACATGCCTGCAAAAGTGATAAAATCACAAGAGATGGAAGCATAAGCTGGGAGGAGGAGAAAGCAATACTACAAGTTAAAGTGAGAGACACATTAAGAACTCTTTGCTGAACTAATCATCATTTTCTAACCTTTGTTGCATAAGGATATATAGAGAACACACTCCAGACAGTGATTAATGAATACTTGTAATTTGCTACCAAAGCAACAATTGTCAAATCTTTACAAACAAATGCTTACAAAAGCGGAATATTATGAAACCTTTGAAAAAAAAGTACCGCTGGGAAAAAAACAAAGGGAAAGGGACAAATATCGGAAATGAAAAGAATAACAAGAAACTCTAAAGTACCAAGTTAGTAAGGGAATTTAGCCTCTGGATGCTTTCCCTTTAGAGATTTTGTATGACTTGAATGATTACTAGAATATTGAACTCAACAGTTCAATAGGCAAAACATGCCTTGTTACTCAAGAGTCTTATGGCCAAGAACCAGTACCTAAATTCATCTAAATCTGTTAAAAAATAGCTTGAAACATTTAAAAACTTTAATTGAGTTTATTATAACTAGTGACTGCATTTAGTAAAATGAGATCAGTGGCATATGTGATTTAGTGAATATAAATTACAAAAAGACAGGCTGAAATGAATGTCTATTGACCATCATCAACGATGTTCAATTGACTATCATCAAACTACTACTAGTAGTATTTAGCTACTTTTTCAACCCTCTAGTAACTATTTTTTATTGAAACCATACCCATATACTTTGTGAAACTCAAACGTATGCTTCCAGGCAAATTACTGAGCTATTTTTGTGGATTTCCAGCACTGATGACATCTCTATCAAGTTGATGCTCACCGACATCAATTCACAGTGAGAGAAAAGACATCAAGATCATTACATGTGATCTTGAAACATAAGTGCCATCTCTTATACTGCAGCTGAGTTAACTTAGGCAATACCTGGAACCCTCAGAACAGAGCTGGCACACACTTCTGAAGTATAAAAGCCTCACTGATTCAAAAGACTTTGACCTTTTCGATATGGTCGCATTTGATCTTCTGTATTTTAGTCTACTTTAGTGAAGTATGTGGAAATAACTACAGATAAATAAACAACTAAATCCAAGGCCAATTTTCAAGACTTTCTATTGCACATAAGCACCATGGCTGCGTGATGCTTGGTTGTCAGCCTGGGTGAAACCGCAAGTTAGTACAATTTTATTTTTACCCCAAGTAAATCACAACACATAGACATCAGAGAAGTAATTCTAACCTGGGTCATTGCTTGGACTGTCATTATTCCTTTCCTGTTGGATCAAGCTGGTGTGATCTGATGTCCAGCCATGAAAAATGGGGAAAGGAGACTCTTGGTGACTCCAGAGAACATATCGAGATAGAAAAATTCACCTGTAACAATACTAGAGAGAACACTGGCTCCCTGATATTCTTTGACCTGTCTGGATATTTTCATCCTTAAGGGAAAAAATCTTACTGATACTTTAACATTTCCATAATGAATGAGCAATGCTTGAGGCATTTTGAGAGACAACTGAAGAGATTATAGAAAAAGTCAAAATAAGAAACTGAAAACAAGCATTGTATCAAGAAAGTTTCTTAATCTAAATTGAGAAAAGGAATTTTTTACAGCTAGGCTCAAAAACTGTAAAATGAACTAGAAGAAATCTCAAGATTATCTGGATAATGTTTTAAAATAAAGACGATTATCTTCATTAATCAGTGCATATGAAGCTTGCCTTTCCAATAATTACTTGCTTATTGTTATGCCAGTTGATCCATTTCTTTCACTTATTTACTATACTGGTAGTCTTTTTAGGCACATTTTCCAACTTGTTCATGTATTAACCCCACTTAGATACAAACACAGCAAGATGTTTTAAGATGCCAAGCAACAGCTCCTCAAAGAACAGCTCCATGATATCAAGCAATGCAAGGTTATAGGTAGTGAAAACGAAATCACATCAGAAATGTATTATTAAATCTGTAATCTGAATGTGTTTTCCTAGACATACACTCCTGAATACCTAACTGCACATACTGTGAATTAATTTCTTAAGTGAATGGTTATTATTCCAGAGCAATCCCTATATGAAGTGACTCACATAAATGTTATGTTACATATACTATGTAAACATCTGTCCACCTTACTATGCAGTCACTGTTTCTTGAAAGAAATACCTTCAGAAGAAACTAAAACAGGAACACTGTATGTAATGGCTGTGGAATTGTCCTGCAGGATTCACTAAAAATAATAAACCCAATTCAGTATCAACAATGGCATTCTAGCTTCATTTTCTGAATTTGTATTTATTATCATTAATTTAACATTTAGTGAATTCATATTTATAAAATATAAAGCTAACATTACTTGCTAAATGCTAAGAAGTACTTTTTCAACATATATTATAGAAGAAAAGTTTTAAGATGCTGTAGAGACTAAAACCAGCAAGATATACTAGCAAATATCAAGCAAATGTCAAGCATAATCCCATATGCAGCAGAGGACATTATTTAAATACTCTCAACTTTTCTGAGATTGTTTGAACAGAAATTTTAAAAGACATACATGAAAACACAGGTGAAGAAAGTAAATCTCAGCATTTCAGCTCTGAAATTATTCTATTTTTTTTACTGTTTTTTTAAGGATAAAACCAAATCACTGTTCCATACAGAATGAAAGCAATAAGGAACAAAGTCATACTGTCAGGCACAAAGATACCTGTTGCTGAAATATAGCCTTTCCCAGACAGCAGACATAAGAGAAATGCTGATTTCTTTTCTATCCCCCAGATTCATTCACCACAGCGTTGGCAGGCAAGTACTTGATGCCTGAAAAAGTATCAGTGCAAGAAACACACTTGGCATTCTGAGCTGCTGTAAAACAACTCCAGTTATGCTGCTCCCGTGCTTGCTGTGCTGATGAACTGCTTCACGACAGACCTTTCTGTTTTCCTGATAACTGTTCACGTTTTTAAATGTATTCCGATGGCATTTTCACACTGCAAAATGGCCAAATTCAATAGCTGCCTCTAGCCACTCTTCTGCCTAAGAATCCCTAATACTTTAACCATGCTCACAGCTTTCCAGAACATCCTTACACTAGTGACAGATTAAGCCATATGCCAGTTTTCTGTTTTTCCCTGTGAAGTTTTAACTCAGCCCTCAGCCTGTGATTTGTTTAAGTGCAGAACTGATTACTAAGTTTACTGATTACAAATCACTAAACGCAAGAAGCCTACACTTGCTCAATACTGTCACAGATTCTAGTAGTTTTCCTTAAATCCCAATTCGACCTGTTTTTCCTCTCTCTGCCAAACAGCAACACATCTTTGCAGGAAAGGGTAGCTCCTTCTCCCCTCATCCATGAGTGGGTGCCTTTGGAACACAGCTCTCTGCATTCCCATCCTGCCATTAGGGAGAAGGAATGCCAGGGCTCTCTTGTAGTACCATTATTTCCTACATGAGTATCTCTGTCTTTAAATAAATAAATAAATTGGCCTCATTTCCCTTTAATTACATTAGTTTGACATATCCAAGTCAAATACTAGTCTGCCTTTTTTTTTTGCCAATAAAAAAAGAATTGTGCCAAATCACTTTGTCCTCTGTCCTGACTGGTAAAACACAAGATTCTTCAATTCATAAGGTTCAATTTATGCAATAAAAAAAAAA
>VZTE01001408.1:551178-570950 GCA_013397775.1 Eulacestoma nigropectus | reverse complement strand
GTTAAATTAATAAAAAAAAAAAAAAAAAAAAAAAAAAAAAAAAATTAACATGTTTGCATTCTTTCCAAATTAATAATGAAGACAGAGAGTGGGACTGCTCCCAGCATCAAGCTCCTGGCACCATATACTTTGCTCTCTATCCGTACATTGCCGTCTTACCTTCTAAACAGTGTTTAGCTTATTTTTCCTTATGAGATCCAGCTTTTACTTCAGCTGCCCTGAATTCATGACAGCCAGTATCAACTGTTACACAGGCACACAAAAGCTACATCTCCTCTATCTAATTTCTTCCACATAGGCCATATTTTTCTAATTTTTCTCTCAGGATTAAAGAGTACATTGAAAGTCTTCAATTTTACAGTAAATGAATGTTACTTGCATTAATTTTACAAAGCATGGATGAGTTTCATTTATCACTGAAAACCTAGCTGAAGCTTCTCAGAAAATTCCAGACATATGTTCTAAATACTGATTTATTTGTAAAACTAATTCAAATGAAGAAAATTAAGGCTAATTAACTGATTTATTTTTAGCATTTTATCCTCAGCTTTTGTCACAAGACAAAGGTTGCATCAATCAGAAAAAAATCCTCAAGTTTTAATACTGAGCAGACCACAAGACAAGATTATTTATGTTAGTGTACCAAATAAAAAGTTTGAGGAACTGACCACTGAGCTGCAGTGCAGCAAGGACAGGTACATGGGATGGAAGTGAGGACAGGATGTGGAAGGAGGAAAGCAGAAATACTGTATGGACGTGCATGGGTGCTGTTAAGAAAGCTAAACATGAGCTTAAGTTGAGATGTGCAAGCAATGACAAAGGCAATGAAAACAGCTTCTATTGCTACATTAACAACAGAACACGAACAACGAAACCACAAGTTATTGCTAAATCAGTAATCACAGGCATGGACAAGATCAAGGTATCTGATACCTTCTGTGCTAGTCTTCCCCAACAGGGTCTCCCAGAGTTTTATGTCTGGAGAGTTCAAGGAGGAGAGACACTGGCAGCAAATAGTCTGCAAATAGCAAAAGACTTGACAAATCTGATGCATGTGATGGTGCCGAGGGCCTGCTGGTGACTCTGAAAATCTACCATTTGGCATGGCATGGAGATTGGCTAAGGTCCTCAATAACAGACAAAAAAAAATACTACAGTGGTATTTAAAAAATGGCAAGGTGATAGTATAGTAAGTCTTTTCTTTGGCACCCGGAAAAATCACAGAGTAAGTTGTCTTGAAAGTCACTTCTAGGTACATGGATCAGAAACATAAATCTTTGCACTTAATCCAAAATTCCTCTGTTCCAACTAGTGTCTGCTGCCTCTTATCCTATCTGGGGGCAACTTTGAGAGCTGCGTGGACAAACTAGATGTCAGACTGGAGAACAGACCAGCAGGAACCTCATGACATACAAAATGGACAAAAGTTCTGCTTCTAGGAGTCAACATCTGCAATGGTACAGGGTGGGAAATAACTGTCTGGGGAGCAGGACCTAACAGCAACCTGCCTTTATGAAAGAGGAGGTTATCCCGAAGGTTGACCTAAGCTCTTTACTGAGATCAGCAGCTGAAACATAAAAGACCACGGTCAAAAATTAAAATGAGGGAGGCTCTGACTCGGCATGAAGAAAGGAATGTTCAAAATCAGAATTAAGCACTATAAAACATTGCCTAGGGAGGCAGCATAATCCTTGTCCTGGAAGGGTATCAAGGCACACCTAGACAAAGCCTTCAGCAACCTGGTCTAGAGTCGGTGTTTACTTTGTAGTGAGAAGACCACTGGATCAGGACTTCCCAAGAGGTTCCAGGGTGAGAATTTCTACAGTTCTAACTAGCTCTTTTCAGGAAAGCGCTAACCTGGTAATTAAAAACAAAGAACAACCCCACCCAACTCAAACCACAACCATAAAAAAACCACCACCAGTGGCATAGCCATCTTCTATTTGGCTTATATAATGTTTTCCTAGTTAGTTAGAATTTACATAGTATTTACAAACAGTCTCAGTGCACATATACCGCAGATTTTTCAAAACATTACAAAATTATTTCCACTTTAATGATTCAAGAATTTAATAATGTTTACTTCATGAGATAGAAAACATTTATTTCTTTCTATGATGGTGCATAATTTCTACAGCAACATGCAAGTAGCAAATTCAGCTCTTCATCCTTTAGATGTAAACATGGTTGGAATAATGCCATTTTTTCTGCTCAATAAGACAGATACAAAATAACTTTTTTTTGGTGAGAGATAATGGAAAATTTTCTTACTGTAGATGGTCTGTGTAACCATATCACAATGTAACCATATGTATGCTTCTAGTTTCTTGGCCAGCACTGATACAGAAATAAAACTCATCAAATGTGTTTCATTTACCCTTAATTTCAGAGAAATATGTGCACCATTTCCAAAACTGTTATTAGTCTTAGCAGAAGCAAATCTCTTGAACTGATAATGATTATTTATGTAAGAAAAGACTATTCACATGAGAAAGGAACAGCAAATATTTCCCATCTTAAACATTATACCTTAAAAGGCATGTTTATTGTGTCTTTATATGATGACTGAACAGGTAAAGACTTAATTTGAATTTCTGTTTTATAGGTAAGCTACAGGCTAAGCAACACAAACTGTTTCTTCATACTAAAAAATATTTTAACAATCCAACGCACTTAAACCATAAAACTACTCAGAAACTCTGTGTAATTGCAACTACTCATACCACTAAATGACCTGTCCAAAGAGATTAGAGGGGCAAATGAACACACTAAATAGTTTAAAAATCTTTGAGCCATAACAAGTACTTCTCTCTTAAAAAAACCTCTTAAAAAAATTTTCAGCAGTGATTAATACTTGCCTATTCTCATGTATATGGGAAGAAAAACGATGTACGAGATGCTTCAATCTTTCATTAGGAGTATTTAAGTTCTGAAGTATTCATAAAACAACCTGTGTTTATGATGTTCGAGTGAAAAAATACCAACATGAAAATTTTGGTTCAAATTAGAGCAAAATTCCTATTATGATTTTTCTTTGATTAGTGCCAGTATGAACATACAAGACACAATAAAATTATAAACCAATTATCTTTCCATAATGAATTATTACAAGCAGTTTACTTTAGAAACTCATAATGCACATTAAATATTAACTCAAATAAACAACGTAAACTGATTACTATTTATCTTTTTTTTTCATGTAACCAGAAGGTTATTCAGGGGTTTCACATGAGCTACAGGTTTTCAGCTCCTGAGGCTAAAACATGGGTTGTAGAGATAGAGATGTACACAATACTCAAATTAAAAATTTATATTTAGTAATGCACATCCTTAAAATTACTTTTTAAATGGTAAACCAGTAATTCTTTTTATGATATCTACCATTTAACTACTAATTCCCTTATCAAATACTGAACAGCTTTATATGTTAGACATTTATACAATAACAGAAGTTACCAAGGGGCTTTGAATATGTAAACTATGATGAAATATTACAATAGTATTCTTCAATATAATTTTGACTTTTTTTCTCTCTACCCTCTATCCCATATTGTTGCAGTAAGAAAGAATCCAATATAGTTTTCTAAACAGTGTAAAAATTTTTATGCCAAAAATCTCTGACTAACTTCATCATTTATGGATGACAAAGGAATAGGATGTGAATTATGAAATGCCACCATCTGACAAACAGGTCTGGGGCTGTCAGCTACCTACAGAAATAACTACTTTTTAATATCTGCCTTATATGTTTTCCCTAGTTTGCTCCCTAGAGATAAAAAGATTATCAAGGATTTGCAGTCCTGTACATTTACAGAACCACAGAACATGCTGAGTTGGAAAAGGCCTACAAGGATCACTGAGGCCAACTCCTGGTGCTATGCAGGACACCCTAAGAGTTCCACCATGTGTCTGAGAGCATTGTTCAAATGCTTGAATTCTGTCAGGCTGGAGGTGTGACCACTTCCCTGGGAATCTCGTTCCAGTGCCCAACCACCCTCTGTTTCTATTTCTCCTTATATCCATCCTAAACCTGCCCTGACTCAGCTTCATGTCATTTCCTCAAGTCCTGTTACTGTTCATGAGAGTGAAAAAATCAAGAATCTACCCTTCCACCTCCCCTCACAAGGAAGTTGTAACTGCAATGAGGCCTCCCCTCAGTCTCCTCCAGGCTGAACAGACCAAGTGACCTCAGCCACTTCTCATATGGCTTCCCCTCAAGGCCCTTCACCATCCTTGTGACCCTCCTTTGGACACCTCTAAGACCTTCTTACAGTGTGGCACCCAAAACTGCCCCCAGCACTTGAGATAAGGCCACCCCAGTGCAGAGCAGAGCGGGACAATCCCCTCCCTTGCCCGGCTGGTGATGCTGTGCCTGATGCCCCCCAGGACATCGCTTGGCCCTCCTGGCTGCAAGGGCACTGCTGACTCATGTTCAACTTGCCATCCACCAGGACCCCTAGGGCTCTTTCAGCAGCACTGCATTTAGTTGCTAGAAGTTTACTTTAAAGAAAATTTGTCTCTCTTCATTCCTTTAATGTCTAAAAACAATTAGTGTTTCAGAATAAACAACTAGAAATGGTAAAGCAAACATCAACGAAAGGATAGCAGTACCCATTTCTTGAGTTCTTTGCCAAATGTGAATACTAACTTCACAGCATCAGTTTCTCTAGGAAAAACATATATCCTACATATAATTATGTATTTGTATATAAATACATAACTGTATTAAAATATATTCACCTATATGCTAATATATGCATATGTGTATACACATGCATAGCTATATACAACTTCTTGCAGTACTTTGTATTAAGAGGAGCAGAGTCATCACACCCTGTGGTATTTATGTTTACTCTCTTAATATGCAAAAATTGCTTGCTTGGCTTGATCCCTTTCCTTTCACACGTCATTAGGATTCATACACTAAATTAATTTTGTGGAGTTCTTATAAAGACAAGATGTTTAACAGGTGACCATTATCCACCACAGTCCACAAGCATAGGGGGAAAAAACCCAAGCCCTCTATGAGGAAAGAAATGCATTTTGATACTGACTTCAGAGCATACATCAGATTTTGAAACTTGCTGTGATTTGGCCCCACAATCAGATTAAGCTTGCATTGAATTAAAAGTCCCATTTCTAAGGAAAATCACATATTGTGACCCTAGAGGAAGGTAATACATTTCTAGCTGAAACAGCAGAAAAATTTATTGTATTTTTGGTTTGAAGTGCTGATCACAGCTGCTGGAACTTGTCTTGCATCAAACACACAAGAGTCATTTAGGCTGGACAACAAAATCTATTCGGTTATCTTCCACAAGACTAAACACTACAGCAAATAGCTATTAATGCTGGCAGAAATGTTTTGTTTCTTATTTTGTTCAGAGGGGACCACTTAACTTATGATTCAGCATTATTTGATCCATAGTCATGTTCTTTCTATTAAAGGAAAACTGTGAGCCACATATCTAGACTGAACACATTCCTTCACAGACGTTAAACTCCTAATACTTTGTAAGGTTAAACTAGAAGGTGCAATTTCTCTGAAGTGAATACTATGTTGTGAAATAACTACCATACAAAACATTAGATACATACTCAGAATGGGCTCTCAAATAGATTGGTCATGACTACACGCGAGACTGACAAATCCTGACAAAAACTGCAGTGGAATAAAGACATCTGTAAATGGTGCATTAAATCTCAGTTAATCTTAATTCTGTGGAATCCTAATGGAGATTTTGCTTTTTCAACTGCTGTTAATGCCTGCACAGAATGGAATTTACCTTTCATTCTCAAAAATGACAGCTGATTCCCAGCTCTTTTGGTCATCCTGTAGTCCCTGTGACAAGTATCTGAATGGCAAGCCTGCATGGTGACATTCTCACTAAGATGCAGTGGAAAAGCTGTCTCTGGTCTCTGAAACATGACCTGGAGGAACCAAATCTATGGATCAGCAGGCAGCTCAGAAACCAGATCCAGTCACATCTTGCATGTTTTCCTGTCCATTACCCTTAAGAACACAGCAACATTGTGTCTGGAACTGAACACCTATTCTAGGCTCCTAATACTGCTTGACCCCTTGGAAAGCAGCTGTGATTCCTGACATTGTGCAGTAGTCTCCATGCCCTCACCAGCAAGAGAGGTAGAACATAACACTGCTGTGGTCAATTCCCCATCAGCTCAAATGCTCGAGCACAGAGCTGTACATCCAACAATTCCATGCACTGGTGACAATTCCTGTCATGGGACACTACGACTCTGTATGAGGGAAGTCCTCCCCTACCCCTGCTAACATTAAAGATAAACTTTAAAAATATAACACCAAAAACTATTTCACTGAAAAGCATGCCATAGCGTGTATGCAAACAACCAGATGGAGAAAGGAGGCAACTTTCATTTGCATAACGACTTTAATTGGAAATGCTTTGCAAACACAGCATTAACAGCATGTAATGTATCATTGTTAGTACAGTGGCATCCCCAAATAGCACCGATGGGATCTAGGCCTCGCTAGAAGATGTACTCTATAAAGGTATATGTAGAGACATAAACCATACTTTTAAAAAACCTTTCATCTATTACAGAATATCATCTACCCCAAGTGACTACAACGTAACGAGAGACAACAGATGGTTCAGATGGCAACTATAAACAAATTTTACAGATAACTAAACTGCTCCTAAATATATCAGTTTTGAGATCTCCTGTCACACCTTCACAATTTATAGTGTGTAGCCCCCTTAACCTCTCTATAAAAGTAACTACTGACTCCCTGCTTCTAGTTTGATGCTTTCTCTATCAACTGGAGTTTTTCCTTGCTCCCTTTATTTCTGCAGAAGGTATGGAAAAGGGTTTTCCTTAGCTACTGTCTGAACTAGGAAAAGACTGGACAAAACAGCAGCTCAAGTAAAATTCATAGTAGGGGTAAGGAAATGTTTCTCTGCAGTCTTGCCTTAATACTGCCTCCTTGTGCAATAGTATCTGGTAGAGTTTTGCCCAGCCTCTCAAAGGGCCAAGGAACTGGAGCCTCAGGTCACTGAGACAAATCTCTTGCCATGGATAAGGGTGGCAGAAGGGCACCTGTCTCCTCACTTTGGTATCACTGCTCCCCACCTTCCTGATGCCTCATTTTAATGAACAATTTCTGGTTAGTTACGATAAACTATTTTAGCTCTTATTATTTTCTTCTTTTCTTATTATTCTTCTTATTGCTTCTCTTTACAAAAAAATGTCTAAAGATAATTACTATCTTGTAGAGGAAAAAAATGGATCTTTTTTTACCTACAAGGGCACTTCTAGGTGGGCACCATGAGAAAAGTGCTGAAAAGCACCATTCTATTTTAAGAGCTTGAGTCTTTCCTTAGCTTTCAGAAAACTGAATGTCTAACAACTGCCTCATATACTGCTGTTATAATCCCAGCATTTATGCTCTTTTCCCCCAGATAAAAGGAACATGCATGTTAACAGGAAACACACACCTGGATGGAGGTTGTAAATATGCTCCTTTCTGTCCTCAAAGTGAGCTAGTACCTACACCTCTTCTTTGCACCATGGACACAGAGCATCAGTCGCATGCAAAAAAGAGAAAGAGCACATACACCCTAGGTCCAAATGGTGTCTTGAAACAAGATTATGCTGAGCTTATTCACTGTCGTACCTGTAAGAGGACTGCAGCTCAGTTTGGTTAATAATCTTCAGTCTAGTCTAACAGCAGACGGTTTTATTTTATCTGCCATTGTTAAAGTGTACGCAATTTAAACATACTTTTCATTCTAAAATGTTTCATGAAGTAGGAGTTTGTTTGCATTAGGTCCAAGTTATAGTTGAAATATCAGTAATTTAATTTTCAGTGCTGTGTTCTAGCATATTTTTAAACTGATACGTTATACTGATGGATGTATTCAACAGTGATTACTTGGGAGAAACACAAGCAGCCCAGCCTAAATGAAACAGACACATAAGGGAAAAAGTGCTCAACAACCTTAAGGCAAGCAGAACAAAAAAGTGCTGTTTGTATACACCAGCACTTAAGTTAGGCTTACCTGATTTCTTAGCAGGTGTATTAGGAATTCTATATACCTGAACTGAGTTTTAAACCTAGTAAATCACAACAAATTCCATCAAAACCTTAGCAGCTTTGGGCAACATTTTCTTCCAGAGGAAGCACTGTAAAGTATCAACTCTAACTCTACCTCAGGGACTATTTGTCTTCCTGTGCCAGCCTTCCTAACAACGAGTTGGGTTCAGATTGCAGCAAGATGCATTCAAAGTCACCTGAAATTTAAACTGCTTTAAGCTCCAGCCAATTAAAAAAAACAATGGATATAAATAGGGAATTCAAAAAGTATTTTAAGAATATTGAAAGATGATGATCCAATGAGGAACAGAGTGCTTTCACAAAGAATAATGACAGAACCAGTAACTGTGAAGGGACCAAATGACAGCTACTGATGTTCAAAGTCTGGGCTCTTGGTACACTTGCCCACTGCTTGGTACTATGCTATTCCCTAGCTTTCCATCTTGTTCTTCTTTTTAAGAAAATCTACCCTGCCTTTCAGTACTTCATGTAAGAATAGAGAATACAGTGAAGAGACCTTTGGTCATGGAACAGTAAGTTAGTAATCACTCTTTTTAGCAACAGATTGCAATACCCACAACAAACTGCTCTATTTCACATCATCCACACCACTTTCACTCCTGGACTCTAAAAAACATTGATTAATTCATCTCAAATTCTTCATATATGTATGTACGTGTATGGAATATGCAGGTCCAGTCAAACAGCTGGCAAGGATGAATGGAGTCATCACTGGATGAGTTTGTATGCAAACTCAGACAGTTTAGGTTAAAAGTGGCATCACAGTATCACCTCCTCCCATCTCCTGTTCAACCTACAATAAGCTTCAGACCAGACTGCCCAGGGTTTAAACTTGCCATGTTCCATGTCTTGAAAATCTCAAGGCTGGAAACCACAGCACCTCTCAGAGCAACCTCTTCCCAACTTGAGTCTCCATGTGGTAATAAAGTTTTTTCAATATGAGCTCTACACCTCTCCTGCTTCAATTTTTGCCTCCCTCCCATCCTTCTACCATGCAACACTCTGAAAACACTTCTCAGTAGCATCCTCCTACGCACCAAAAAAGACATCGCCAAAGCCTTCTCCATAAGCTCCATTCTCTCAGGCTCTCCTCACGGGATTTATGTTTAGCTCCCCACTCATCTTTGGGGGCCCCTTCACTGAAGCTGTTTTGGTTTGTGGATGTCTCTCCTGTATGAGGCGGGGGAGATGTGCACAGTAATTTACATGTGACTAAACAAGGACTGAGCAGAGACAGATCATTACTTCCCCTGCTGTCCTGGCCGTGCCCCTGTTGACACAGCCCAGGGTGCAGCTGGCTGTCCCTGCAGTCAGGACGCAGTGCTGGCTCCTGCCCAGCTTGTGCCTGCCAAGGTCCCATGTCCCTTGCTGCAGAGCTGCTCCCAGCCAGTCAGGCACCAGCCTGAGTCACTGCATGGCCTTATCCCTTGTCAGATGCAGGACTTGGCATCTGTCCACCTTTAATTCCCTAAGGTTCCTCTGCTGACCCATTTCCACAGCCTCTCTAGGTCTCACTGGATGGTGGCCTTGCCCTCAAGGGTATCAACTGGTCACCCTAATCTGGTGTCATCTACAAATTTGAATACAGTGTTCTCTATTATTTCTAGCAGGTTATTGATAAAGACATTAAGCAGGACAGGTCCCAGGATATTCCACCCGCTACTGGCCTTCAGGTATAGGATGTCCTTCAGTCAGCCTCAGAGAGTGATCATAAACCCACTGTTCTACACACTGAGCTCTTGTCCCATCAAAACCATAATGTTCTAATGCGGACAAAAGAATACTGCGGGAGTGAAGCCTTGCTAAAGTCAATTACATGAGCTGCTATTCTCCCATTCTCAAATGTAGTCAGTTTATCAGAGAAGCCAACCAGGCTGGTCAGGCATAATTCACCCTAAGTAAACCTATGGTGACTGCTTCTAATTATCTTTTCTTTCACAGCCCCATTAACTTACACGAGAAAGACTCGTTACACCAGACGTTCACTATACAGTTCCATTTAATTAACTCTATGGGTACATTAATTTTAAAAATTCCTAATATTAAGAATAAAAATAAATCAGTATTTCTGATGTCAATGGGTATTTTGTGTGGCGAACACTCACCCCAAATAAATCCACTATTCCTAATTAATTTTTAGACATTGGTACAGTTATTGCACGGAAGGGCTCTCATCTTTGCTAATCCATGCAAGGAGTGTAATGCCTGTGTTGGTCCTCACTTGTGCAAAGGTCTAGTTCCCAACATTGCAGGCAATAAACCACCTCCAAGAAATCATAAAGTATACAGAGAAAAAACATCTCTGATGGAACAAAACCCCAAAGAAAGCACTACAGTTGTCTTTGATTTCAAGGAGAGAAATCACATTAGAATGAAGCAGACTGCTAAAAGGAAGCTAGGAAGAGCAGCTAAATGGTCTCTCTACCATCTGTCAAGATTTAGCACTATTTAGTACACTATACTTAAATTTGAGAAAAATTAATAAGCCATAAAGAGAAGTTATCATGGCTAAATAGCAGCAAAAAGGGCATAATTGGAGATTGAGAAAAAAGTTTTCAGAAAACTTGGGATTGTGTTTAAATGAGGAGCCTAAAGTATCATGATATGGGAAAATGACTGAGGGTAAATTAGAAAAAATCTGGGAATTTACATTCACATTCCAAGAGAGGTTATAACAATACAGACATTATAGGGTAAAAAGCAGTTTCTATTCCCTGAATGGGATGCAGTCAGCATGCTTGACTTCCCACATACAATACAAGCCACAGGGAATGAAATGAAGGGTGGAGTGGAGCTGAGACACCATGGCCAGGCCCCATGGAAATCCTTGCAATGGAGGGAACTTGGTGGTACATTGTAGCTGATAATTCACATAGCAGCTGTCAACCATGGAAGAAAAAAGATGTCTTGCTGTTGAAACAGCAACCATGTCCTCATCCCAGATGTAATACTGACACACATCCCCATCCCAAAATTATCTGCCTCCGAAGTACCACCACCCCTCACAGAGTATGTGTTCTATATTTCATTGACTACGCCTGAGTGACAAAGTTATGTATGACTAGAGTCACTCAAGCTCGACCTAAAATGTAAAGTAATAGTATAAAAGCAAGTTAAGAATGGGGAGAAGTCAGGGAAGACTCCATCCTAACTTCTGGGCTGAACCTGTCCTCTTTCCCATAGGAATGTCTACTGGGTAAGAGCCAGTAGTTTATGTGTGCTGATTATCTCGAGATAGTTTTTGTTAAGAATTAGAGCTTATCTGTATATTACTTTGAATAAGTTTTTGCAGCCAGGTATTATCACCATTAACCTTCAAACCTTAAGCTGTCACAATTTTCTATGATACAGAGAGGCATTCTGTAAATGGTTAGTGTGAGTCCTTCAAGGGCACCAGCAGTGGCCAGTAACAGGTAAAATACACAACTGTGGAGACCTGGGAGAGGGTTTCTCTCACCCTGTTGATGTGTGTCCCTGAACAAGACATTTGAACCACCCTCTGATCCAGTGGGACTGTTGAGTGAAAGGTCTCCATAACGGGACACTGACAGACTGGTTGGGCACAAGGGTCTTGGCTTTCCTGGGGCGCTGACAGACTGATCAAACACAAAGGGTTTGAGAAGAACTCACCTTTGCACATGACACATGAACTAACAGGTGAAATGGTGAAAATTAGGTAGGTCAAAGGAATGGCCAAAACAGTATGAAAACTGTGAAGTACCTTCACAGGTATAAAAGCCAATGATAAATATTTTTTTCAAGCACATATCAAGATTTGAAAACATCCTTGGGAAGTATGTGAAGGAATTGGCTGATGTAGTTGCCAAGCCAGTCTTCATGATGTTTTAAGAGTCATGGCAGTCAAGTGAAGTCCCGGAAGACTGGAAAAAGGGAAACATTACACCCATTCAAAAAAGGGGTAGGAAGGAGGCCCTTGGGAACTACTGAACTGTCAGGCACACTTTTGTGTCTGGGAAAATCATGGAACAGATCCTCCTAGAAGCTATGCTAAGGCAAATGGAGGACAGAGAGGTCCAGCATGGCTTCACCAAGGGCAGGGTTCCAGATGTCATTATCTGGTCTGCTCTAAAGCCTTTGACATGGTCCCCCACAAAATCCTCTTATCTAAGTTGGAGAGATACGGAGTTGATCAATGGACTATTTGGTGGATGAAGAACTGGCTGGGTGGTCGCCTCCAGACGGTAGTGGTTAACAACCTGATGTCCAAATGGAGACTGGTGATGAGTGGTGTCCTTCAGGGGTCCATCTTGACACCAGTCCTGATTAATATCTTCATGAAAGACACAGACAGTGGAATCAACTGCACCTTTAGCAGGTTTGCAGATGACACCAAGCTGAGTGGTTGACACACCTGAAGGATGGGATGCCATCCAGAGGAACCTAGGCAAGCCTGAATAGTGCTCCCATGGGAACCTCACGAGGTTTAACAATGCCAAGTGCAAGAGGTGCTGACCCTGGGTTGGGGCAACCCCCAGTATTACTACAGACTATGGGATCAAGGGATTGAGAGCAGCCATGCCAAGACAAACTTGGGGATCCTGGTGGACAAAAGGCTGGACACGACCCAGCCATGTGCACTCCCAGCCCAGAAAGCCACATGTATCCTGGGCTGCATCCAAAGCAGGGGAGGGAGGGGATTCTGCCCCTCTGCTCTGCTCTGGTGAGACCCCACCTGCAGTGCTGCATCCAGCTCTGGGAGCCCCAGCAGAGGAATGACATGGAACTGTTGCAGTGAGCCCAGACCAGGGCCACAGAAATTATTAGAGGGCTGGATCACCTCTCCTATGAGGAAAGGCTGAGAGAGCTGGGGTTGAGGACCTCTTATGGTGGTCTTTCAGTACTTAAAGGGGGTATCTTAGAAAGCTGGGGACAAAGATTTTAGCAGCGTCTGTGGCAACAGAACATGGGGAATTGTTTTAAACAGAAGAAGGGTAGCTTGAGACAAGACGAAAAGAAGACATTTTTTAAAATGAGGATGGTGAAACACTGGAACAGGCTTCCCAGGTAGATGCCCCATCCCTGGAAACTTTCAAGGTCAGGTTGGACAAGGCTCTGAGCAACCTGGTCTAGTTGAAGATCCCTGCCCATTGCAGGGGAGGTGGACTAGATGGCCTTTAAACGTCCCTTCCAACTCAAACTACTCTATGATTCTAAGATGGCATGCACAATGAAAGAAATGCAAGAATGCAATCAAAGAACCTCTAGCTAGAGTGTGCAACCTCCTGCTTAAAATTATATGTGTATTAAGTAACTGGAGGGCAGATAGAGGAATGCTAATTAAAAAATAACAATGTTGCAGGGAATATTTGGGGAACCATAGGCCTATAAAAACCTGGCCAAATATTTAGCAACTATTTTTAAAAACTGAATTAATGAGCACATGCAACCACATGAGCCACTGGAAGCTTGTGAAGAAGCCAAGGAGTGCATTATTTTTCAAAAAACAAAAAGAACTTGGATTATAACAGTTCTAGGAAAGTATCATCTTCACACTGTGAAACATCTGTGAAATCAGTATGTGATTAGGAAAACAAAGACAAAGACATTGTCATTATCTTTACATACAAATCTATGGTACACACCTGTACCTTGAACGCCTGGTTCTAACCTCTCTCTCGCAAAAATAATTAAGTAAACCTTAATGAAAACAGAGAAGGCTGTAAGGGAACACTAACAGTTAAGAAACAGCTTCCATCATATGTACTTCTAAATATACAGAGAATGCTTCAGCCTACAAAAGAAATGAGTTACATGATGTGTGGTAGAGATCTACACAATTATGACTGCCATGGAGAAGAGGAATACAGATCCATTTTTTAAAGCTGTGTTCAGTACAAGAACTGATAGACATCTAATTAAAATATCTTGGGAAGTTTTCCCAAGAGATCTTCAAAGAAGGTGCATATAAGCTGAAAAACTGCTTGAACACAATATGGATGCAAAAGCTTACATACATTCAAAGAGAGATTAGACATGTTCAGGAATGACAAGTCTGTAAAGGAATATTAACGTAAAGCTGCCATGTTCCTGACTTACGACGCAAAAACATTTTGCATAATAACAGGAGACTTGTTCTCTCCTCTTCCCTGGGTGCTGGTCTCTGTCAGAGGGGTACAGGACTTAATAGCCCTTTGAGCTAACTTAAAACCACAGTTCTTAAGTTTTGTGGCTTCCTCTTTCAGAATGCTACAAGTATACAGACCTCATTTAAAATCTCAGATTGAAGTCAACACGAATTTGAGAGGAGGGGAAAAATACTGCATGCCTAATAGTGGTATTAATAAATAAAAAAGCAAAGTGACTTCGGAGCAGAAAATCGGCTGACACACCTCCTTCGAGGAGTCTCCTTTGAAGAACAGTTACCTCTTAAGTGGGCATTTAGACACCTTAAGGTAGCTGACGATGTGACCTTGTTTCAGAAGGACTATCAGCCTGCAAGGACAGGCTCATCCCAGGTATTGCTAAGTAATTTTCTCTTCTAATCAGTAATATCCTTCCTTTACTCAGCTACAAAAGTACAGGAGCATCTGCCTTTGTATAAAAACCGCATATATAGTTCAACTATCACTGTTTCCCTGAACTGAAAGAAACAATAGATACTTTATTCTGGAAAAACAGACACAAAGCAAATGCGTTGAAGCACTGATTTATTTCATTTTTCTTCATTTTTAAGAGCGTTTAACAAACCTAGGCTTCAACAAGTTGCAACATCCAGCATTTCTTGACCAGACTTTTTTCTTTAGTGGTGGTGGCATTTCTGGCTGCAGCTGAACTCCCTAGGACAAGGAGCGTTTTGGACTTTGAACAAAATATGTTACACCATTATTCTACTCTTATATTACCTGGCTAAATCTAACTAAAGGACAGTCACAATTTTAGAGATAAAAGCACCCTGAAGAATGTTTGGCCTAAAGAATTATGTTTTTCATTGCTATCAAATGATGAAATCAAGATAAGCAATCTAGATATAAATGATATATTATAAAAACTGAAGTAACTTTAAAAAGGATTTTCTAGCAACATCTTGTAATAAAAAGAGAGGAGGCCACATAGCTAACAAGTTTCCTAAGCAATATCAGTCTAAAAACCACTTTCCAGGTTGTACAGTGTAATAAAAATAACTGATGTTTCGGAAGTTTATAAAGTACTTTAACCTATATAAGGTAAGAAATGCTCAGAATCGACACAAGCTGTCTGTCTTTCGGATTTTACGTAAGTGAAGACTGTAAGCAGAGCACAAAAAAATACTGTGGTGGGAGGGTGTAAAAAGACAGATGATGGGGAAGCCCCCCATAGGGAAATAGATTTTAATACAGATCTTGCACTGTACTCTAGAATATCACAGTGTTAAAAAAAATGAGTACATTGTTTTATCACCTAAAAGCACAGATGGCCACCAAGGAGCTGTTATTCAAGATAAGCTCTAGCATCCCAAAGGATTTCCAGTTTAATAATATGAAGTCAATTGTGTATCTGAAAAATGGCAACACTTTTTTTCATCTGAAGTCTAGTTCATCTTTTTCAATGTATGGAGAGATATGGGTAGCAGTAAAAATTAGCACACTACAACTCTCATGGATAATTTCCAATGTGCTATATGAAAAATCTGTAAGTGTCGTGATGGCTACTTTTCAAACGAGATGATATTCCCGTGCTGTACAGAAAATGTTCTCAAGCATGTAACAGGAAAACAACTAAAACTGCTAGTTTAGGTTGTGGTTTGTTTATTTATTTTTTTTTAAATTCAAATCACAGTGTTCAGCCTTTTTATGCTTAGAAATTTTGCATGTCTACATTTAACCTATGGCCAAAATGACAGGTATACAGTAGTATGAACCCAAGAGGGTTTCTGTGGAAACTGGGCAACAAGATTTTGTATGTATTACAGTTGTTTTTTCACCAGATGATCCTATAATCACACATGGCTGAACAATGCAACTACAATTTGGAAGGCTACTCACAACTCATTTGTAAAAAAGACGGTATTGCTATTCCCAAACCTTTATGGAGACATAAAGCAGGTATTTAGTCACCATAGAGCCAAGCAGACACAGATGATAATCAAACTCTGCCAAGTAATCTAAAAACTCCAAAAACCCAACCAAACACAAAAAACCCCTAAAAAAACCCCTTTAAGGCAGCATGTTCAGCCAATGAAAATAAACCCCAAACAAAATACTCCAGGTCAACCTCTTACCCCACTTCTCTAAACGCTATCTACACGACTACAGGATGAGCTCACCCTTTACTCTCTAGTTAAAGTTCTGTACATGAACCAGAAGTATGAAATAATATGACTTACTACCTTTTAGAATGAATTAGGATAATAGTACCTCAAGAAATTTCCAAGGATTTTTTCAATTAGCAGACAAGGAGATTAAGGAGAGTAGGTAAATATCTCTGGGCCTGAAGCAAATGCTGACAATACAACAAATGTGGATCACAGCTTTGCATGCATGACTGTAGAACAACTACCAAGAACACATGAAAGGGATCATGTAAAAAACCCGACTTCTCTCAAAGTAGTGGAAAACAAAAGCACAATCTGTGTCAAAAATTAGTGTTTATAACCATCCGAAAAGCAGTGTTTTGCTTCATGGGTAAGGCTGAAACAGGAATATACCTAAACAAAAACTATTACATACTAAATCATGATGGTTTCTACAAGCCAAACGGGACCAATATATGCTGGAGCTGCACAGCCACTGTGACAGCCATCCTGTGACATAACACAGGCTGAGCTCTGTACTAGACAGTGTAAATGAAAGATAAGGGGTGTCACATGCCTTTTTCATTCCCACTTCTCCTTCTCTGTAACTACCATCCATCCAACCTTTACTGGACTCTAAGAGATTAGGCCTGTTTCTGTGATACACACGCACCTACACATGTATCACCTCCCTTAGGACAATCAGCCTTCTGCTGAAGATGACAGTGGACAGTAAGGTGGATAAAATTTGCAGAATCAGAACCAACCCAAGCTAGAAATAATACACTCTGTAAATGCAGTCATTCATTAAAATACTGTCCTCTGGAAGTCCCAGAGACAGGTATCTTTCTTTCACATAAGCAAACAGATTTTCTTGACATTCTGTGGCAATTTCTGTTGGAGAATTCAGTAGTTTCAGTGTATGCACAAGCTAGACAGAGTTTATGCTGACAATTCAAACTAGCCTTCAGTTATAGCTGCCTCACCTACCCACAGAGATAGCAACTGATAGCCTCATTTTTCGGACTGCTGTGCAGAACTATCTTGGTTCTGCACATTGTTATCAATACCCAGGCTGCCTGGCTCAGGTTCGCAATATATTATTTATGCTGCCTGTGTAACACTAACAGTGCTGTACATACACCTTTAGAGAGAAGTGGCATCACCTTCAACACCAAGAACTTACAGATGGGTTGCAAACAGTATATTTATTGTGAATCAAATACTGTATCTTCTGTTAGAGATTAGTTAATACCAAGTGCTCAAGCAAAAATAGGTAAATTTTGTAAATAAAATGAAGAAACCCGTTTCATGTGAGTGCATTGAAAAACTTCCTCCTCTCAGCATTTTGTACTCCAGATACTCCTCTGATACTCTCTACACTCAAATTCTATTAAACAAAAACTTAATTCATGTATTTGAAAGCATACCTTTGTATCTTAGAATGCAAAGACTGAAATGCAATTTTACATCTCCTTTCTTGATAAAAAGCTATGTGCTTCTTCAACCATATAAAAATAAAAAGGCAAAATACAGAAAAAAATGTAATTTGTCTGAAATAATTTAGAATATTTGAACTGTTTCGTAAATTCAGAATGAAGACACAAAGACAATTCACAAAAAGTCACATTAAAATAACTTTAAAGCAGCAAACATTCAGTAATGCCATATTTTAATACTTCACAGGTTTGTATTATCTTCAACTTTACTAATCTGTTGGAACGAGAACCCTCAGACCCCTCAGCCTTTTCTGTGGGGAAGGGCAGACTTCATCTCTTGTTCTTGTTTTCTTTTTAAGTTGCTGCAGAGTTACTGAGACCACTGATATAATCTGCAAGCAATTGCAACATCAAGTCACAGCTTTCAGGTCAGCCTTAATTCTGAAAATATTCATTAGCTACCCATGACAGAAGATTCTTGATCCTTGCTTCCCCCCTCATATGGCATTCCATATGGCATGCCATAAATTGCACTGCTCCAATCTAACTACAACTTGTGGACGAGACAGGGGCATGGAGGAAGGCAAAAAAGGCACCCTCCTCTAAGTGCCTCCAGCAAGCTCGAAAACCATGAGGGTAAGTTTTTCAGTTATACAATACATATCCTGTAACTTCGAAAAATGAAATCCAGACATGGTTTCCAGTGTTGTTTCCTGGAAGTCCGATATACACAAAAGGCTCCTACCATTAACTAATTCATGTATAATTTCTCAGCAGTAGCTTTCTGACAACACTCACAGCATCTTCTACCAACTCCAGCATGGTTGTGCTTGTTAGACCTGTTCTTGAAAACTTCAGACACTGCCAGCTAGAAAACTGCCAGTAATGAAAATTCAAATGCTAAACAATAATAAGTCATAGACCAAAATCGATATAGCCTGGGCATTCTGTGTATAGTATAGCAAGGAATAAGCCCCTCAGCAAGTATGTGTGTCTCTTTCACCACCAAATTTAAGTTGTAATTTGCCCTATGAGCTATTCTGAATGATGAAGCATTAAAGCCTTTCGACTTCACAGCTGAACTATCACCACACTGCCTCTTCTACTCTTCCTTGCATGTAAACAAATACAAATAAGAGCTCCGTTTCACTCTCCCAGCTACTCACAGCACTTTCTATAACCATAATAAAATTCTGCTCTGAATTCTTCCTCTTTCAGCAGAGAAGTTAGTAGTTGTCCCAATAAAAAACTGGCCAGCACCGTGCTCTGTGAGGGGGAAAAAAAGGTATGTGCACGAAACAAGGGGACAGAATTAATTCCCTCTTGCATCAGAGACCACTTTAGAATTAAAACCCACATGAGATGAGATGAGATGAGATGAGATGAGATGAGATGAGATGAGATGAGATGGCTGTGCACCCTAGCGCACAGCACATCACTACAGGCGCTGGAAATGATTAAAAAAAAAGGAAAAATAAAGGCAGAGACCAATTGGCATTCCAAGGAAGTGTTATTTGACAGGACACATGCATGCTACAGTTCCCAAAAACATTAAGACAGGAAATCCTGAATGATGTCCTACAGGTCACACTTCAAATCTGAAGGTTCAGAAGGAAGCAAATTCACAACTAGGAATATTGCTCTTGGAGTTCACAGGCAAGTCTACTTTACTGCAGGTCTTAAAAATTTTTCTGCTTTACCCTTTGACAAATTTAGAAGAAACATTTCCATGTCAATTTTCTGACCATTTTAATTCATACAAGTTTTATATCTGTCACTCTCCTAGATATTTTTAGTTACTTCTTGAAAATCACTCAACTATGTCTAGTTAAAGTGTCAAACAAGAGAACAGGAAAGAAAGAAAGAATCTATTCTAAGGACTTCAGAGACTCAAGTCTGTGGTCTGGAAGTGATGTAACACATGAGGAGGATTTTTCACTTAACTCTTACTAGGTTTGTATTCTTGCAATGTTTCTGAGATTCCCCAGTGACAACAAAAAAA
>VZTE01001408.1:504985-551161 GCA_013397775.1 Eulacestoma nigropectus | reverse complement strand
CCCCAGAGAAAAAAAAAAAAAAAAAACAACCCAAACAAACAAAAAACCAAACAACACAAAAAAAAAAAAAACCCACCCAGAAAATGTATTACTTTCCCTAATTTCTTGAGGTTCTATGAAGAGTAGTCTTATATAATAGGCTATAAAATATAAATCTCCATGAAGCATATAGAGAATCTGCTTCCTACCCAATAGAAGGAAGCATCATCTTATTTAATGTAACATACAATAATTTAAAATTATTCTACAGGTCCTCAGCAAATGTGATTTTGAGTCTAAAAATTAAAATTAGAACACTGTTCAGGGATAAATGTCCTTAGAAAAAAGTTAATTGAAAAAAAAAAAACCCTAATAAAATAGTACCATATCAGCCAATAATTAAATCTCATTTAGAAACTAATAACTTTGCTGTCCTATATGGCAAAATTATCTTTTTACAACAAAGCATTTAGTCACATATATGTGAAATATGCAATAAATACATCTATTTATTTAATATGAAGGTTATTATTACTCTTTAGTAACTAATACCCTTAGAAGGTATTAACACTCTTTAAAGTTTAGGCAAATCCAGGTCTCAGTGATAGGTCTTCCAGGAAGAGAACATCTCCTAGCAAACAAATTAGCTAGGACCATAGAAAACCCTACTTATTCCTTTACCTCTTATGAACTGGAAAGCTTCTTTCCATCGTAAACTTAGTCATAACACAAAGACAGAGAACTTTAGTCTCACAGATCGGCTCTACTGGGGGAGAGCTTCCAAATATATCACACCCCTAGTAAGACACCAGCCTTTCTTAGACATACCAGCTGACATAAACCAAGTCAGAACTCTTGTCACTTCAGAGTTACGCTATCTCGTCACGTATTTTGGTTCTTCGTATAATATGCCTGCAGAGGTGATTTGGTGCAGCATGTGTCAGTCTGGTTACTCAATGAACTAGATTTGTGTTACTGTCCAAGGTAAAGTATTAAGCTATAACAACTCATTAATGTGAAACTCAGGAAATATATCATTCTTTTCTGAATACTCAGATTACTTTTATTTGTTTTTAACAAAGCATCTATATTTCCTCTGTATTTGAAACCATGGAAATAAAAAAGAGATTCTCTGTGACTTGCCTGTAACTTAAATACTGAAAATGACCATGACTGTTCCTTGAGCTGCCTGTCAGTGAAAACCATCACAAACACAACTGAACTAAAATGATACTGTAGTTTCCACTTTTAATCAAGGAAATTCCAATGGTATAAATAAAACTAACTGCTGCAATTGAATTGCCATATGTAAAATTTGCAGCTCCTGAGCTTGTAATTTCAGAGAAGAATAGAGAAGATACTTTGGACAGACCAGCACAAACACCATGAAGGATATGAGCAATGACTCTACCTTAAGTAGAGAACACAAATAACATGCATCTTTTCTGAAGGTGACACTGGACAGACCATGTCCTTTGAACACGAGGTTTCTATGTGAAAAGTGCTGGACAAGATGGGGTCTACATCAGGCCAAGTGCTTATCAGCATTTTACAGAATCATAGCATCACTGAATGGTTTGGTTTGGAAGGGACTTTAGATCCTCCAGTTCCAATCCCCCCCCGACCATGGGCTGTGACCTTTCACTAGACCGGGTTGCTCAAAGCCCCATCCAATCCAGCCTTGAACACTTTCAGGGACGGGGCATCCACAGCTTCTCTGGGCAACCTGTTCCAGTGCCTCACCACCCTCACAGAGAATAATTTCTTGCTAATATCTAAGCTAAACCTAGTCTCTTTCAGTTTGATTTACACAAGGAATTTCAGCAGCAGCCAATTGTACTGGCAAGGAGATTCCACTCACGCTGTACTTATCCTACTGTTTCTTATAAACCAAAGTAATCTCACACGTCTTTGAATAAAAATCACACCCTGCTCCTGTGCTTCATATCCCCACCTACACACACATGCTGTCAGCATACAGATTCATGCCAGGTAAACATGGATTATGGTTTCTACACATGCATACATACTACGTATATAAATTGTATTTATTTTGTATACAGAAAAACTGAAGTTTCCACAGGAGGTCTTTCACTGTCCTGTTGTTAAAAATCCTGTTCTCTGCACTTTCTCTTTTCAAGACATTCCATGGCCAGCATGTGCTCAAGCTAAAAGCCCTACTTAATACTACATAAAAAGATATATACACAAACATATATGTATATATAATAAGCTAAGCTTAGCAAATGCCACGTGTGGAGTGGTAAAGAAAACAGACTTTTTTTTTTGCCTGAGATAGTTAACCAGACTTAACAGTTGTGCAGTTAAATTGCTATCCTATTTCAAAGATGTGGGTTTTTTTTTATTCCAGCAACCAAGCTTTCAAAGCAATTTTGATTTTTACAAGATGATATCATGAGACTGCTGAGTATGGTTGCCTACATCTTCTACATAGTTTTCATAGATGTCCAAGGTCCTTCAGAGTTCTGCTCTTCGCTGCACCCTTTGAAAAGCTCCTTTAACAACAACCTTGAGCACATATTTGCCCATGTCTTCCAAAAATATTTCTACATTTTTCACATGGCATCCTTCCTACAGGCTTTCACAGCAGACCTGTCCAGGAAGAAACTACCCTTTATTAATCCTTGGCACATCTGAACAATTTAACTGCTTTTGGTTTTAACCCTGCCTTTCTTTCTCTTGTTCTTCCTCAGTCCAGCTCTTCACATCTCATTTTAAATTGAACACAGGCTTTTTGGGACAAAGACGTGCAATTTTATGTAAACTGTAACATGTACAGCAAAATGAAATCACTGGACCATTTAAATGCTAGCAAGATGTGCAGAAACAGCGGCATCAATTCACATTTTTACTTTTGTTTTGCATATTAAAAGGGGATGCTGGCCAGTAATTCTCCAGGCACTTTCCATAGCCTCCATTCCAACTTGCGCCTTCTCAAGGGAGTTGCACCATTATCACTATCACGGGCACATATTGAGTGAGATACATAAATCTTCATGCCAGTCTCATTTTCAATGGGATCCTAAGAGAATTCAGTATTACAAAGCCCAAATTTTACATGGGTTTTGGGAGAATGAGGAAGCAAATGTTCTTTGCCAAAATGTTCTTTCCCTAAGGTAAAAGAAACAAAGCTAGAGAACACAATTTTTACAAGATTACAACACTCGTGTGAAAGCAGCCATGTCTCTTCCCTCTGAACTTTCTAAACATTCCCTCTGAACTTTCTAAACATTCAATCAGTCTTTAAATTCCCAGAAAACTCAAAAGCAACATTTACTCAGTTTAGCTTTTATTCTTTTTTTCCTGGCTTTTATTTCAAAAGAGCATTATTTTTTTCTGAATTTACTAAACAAAACCAAACACCAGCATATGAAAATCCTACTTGCTCTATTAAAAGCTTATTTGCTTTACTTTTTTACCACTGAGACATGAGTTCAAACTTTAGGTCTTACAAGAAAAATCTAAAACATGTCTCTCCAGAAGTTTAATTAAAGTTTTAAAGCAGAATCCTTGACATCCCAATTGAAACAAAATTCTTACTGTACAGAGATGGTGACAGTAAAAAATACTTATCTTGTTACACTGACATCTTACCATTTGAGTGTTAAGTTATTAGACAGTTATTATCCAAGAAATGTTATTTTCTTGTTTGAATCAAGCAGCTTTATTTGTCTGAAAGTACAAAAACAAAACCTATCCCTGAACTGCTTCTAGCTGTTGTGAACTTGCTGAGAGATTCAGCTGTTGCATGTAAGAGAGGTACACGGAAACTACAAGACCATTTTAGAGGAAACAGCCTGAAAATGTTTTCTCCACATATTTCTTATTGCACATATTTTGTGAACTTGACAACCGTGCCTTTTAAACATTTTCTCCCCCACATACAAGTTTCACAAAGTGGAGAAAAACATACTGATAAAACTCCAGACTCTGCTTGTACTGTGAAAAAATGCTGAACTTCAAACTATCATCACCAAATTCTTGAAACTCACTAGTTTTCACTGTAACCTAATAAAATGTCACATGACAGCTTTATCCTCTTATCTTCTTAATTATTTAATGAAAATTAACAGGCCTCCAAACCTAAACATTTGCCTCTTAACCACTGATGATCAAGACTCACTGTCAAAGTTCCAAGAGAAGTTTCTTTTACTTGTTGCACTTAATCCATTCAAAGTCATGTTACAAAGTAAATTGAATTTCCTCTTTAAAAAGACTGCAGGATTTAGCTTATACTGCTTATATTCAGCACAACTGGGAGCGCCGTAAGTTTAGCTTTCCCAAGAAACCTGCAACAGCAAGGAACTAAATCAACACCACATGCAGAGAACTGCATTTTCCAAAGAAGTTTAAAATGTTAGAGAAGTGAGCTCATAAATAGTTCTTTTCAAAAATGTTTTTGAAAACTACTTTGTGCATTTAATTATTCTTCAGGCTATGCTGAAATTCTCAACACAAGTGTAACAGGCTACCTTCACTATTGTGCACGTCTCAGATGTCACCTACCAGCTCTATAACTTCTCTGTCACCCATTCTGTTCTTAACTGTAGAGAGGCAAAATAAATAAATAGTGCTCTGAAACAAATTTTAGTGAGATGGATGCATAGATAGTTTTCTTGATTTTTTTCCCTGAGAAACTCTCTTCTGAAGAAAAACAGCTCCATCGGGTCTTCCCTTCACCCTTCCAAAACACCTTGTTTCCTTTTAACAATGAAGTGCACATTTTTTTCTCATCAAAAGTTCTTGGAAAACAGCTGAAAAGCTGATGACTCCTACCGCATTCTTACTGCTAATTACAAAAAAAGTTAACAAAAAAAAATGCATAGTATAAGCATTGAAACAGACTCAAAATTAGTTCTGTTTAATATTAATAAATAGTAAAATCTAAGCCAAAATCTCCTTTTATTTTAAAACGACAAAAGAAAAGAAGATGTAAGTTCAGTATCAGACAGCTTTATGTCGATGAATATGAAATGAAGCAGGAATAAGGCTTCTGCATTTCAAGTTATTCTGAGAAGCTGTCTGCATTATTATTATGAGGCAAATCTGGCTAAGTAACAAACCTACTGTGGATTAGGAACTATTAGGCTCAGTTTCACTGCACCCATGTGTACAACTGATATGATTACAAGCATATAGGGGGTGATAAACAGGCTTCTCAATGAAAGTATTTCCACCTAGGTGACTTGAAAATTGATCAGCGTGAACTCATAACCGGAAAGGAAAAGGTGGAGAGGTGTTCAGTGTGCATTTCTCAATTTCTCTGCGGAAGTCATGCACAAACACTTCCCAATGAGAAAATTTCATGCAGGCATTTCCCCCTGTGAAAAGGCAGCCCCTTCCTCCTATGCAACATAACCAAATTGCTCTAAAGTCTCTCTTATCAGACCCAAGAACTGGTCCTCCATGTTTACTGAAATCATTTATATAATCTCATATACGTCAAAAGGAAGCTTTTGTGCAGCATTTCTATACTTTCGTTTTGTTTTGTTTGGGTTTTTGGGTTTTTTTTATGGGGGGAGATTCTGGTGTGTAAATCATGCAGAAGCAGAAAGGTAACAGATGGTTGCTGGAGCCATGCCACAGAAAAAGCAGTGGCTGACAGGATCTGTTATCCCTTCACAGCTGCAGATAAAACCTTGACAGTTTAGGATAAAATTTCATTAAAAAAAATGTAGCTGCTGACAAATGAAAAAAACATCCACCGGAGAAGACTATGCAAAGAAGATTTCATGCATTTAGGAGAATTTCTAAATACATGAGAGATGAAATGCCTTGCTGAAACAGAGGTTCTGTAATTTGGCAAACCATGGCAAACTCAGGTAAAGCCACAGGAGAAATCAAACCCCCTTCTCCCACTTTTTCCGGAAAAGCTAACAGCAAAACATCTAAAAGATATGCCCCCCCCTCCCCCCGCTGCACACCCATTTGTGTGCAGCCAGAGCTTTACAAGACATTTGACAGCTATTCTCATGAAGAAAAATGTCAAGCCTTCCCTATTAAAAGGTGTTGGAAGGAATCACAGAACTATACAAAAACCTAAAAAGGCGTAAAAAGGGTAAGCCCTTAAAGGCCAATGTCTTGCAGGAGGAAAACAGATTCCTTTCATTTTAAGGCCATAAATCGAGCTATGGTCATCTAAACATGTATGTAACTATAGGATTGCTTCACCAAACAACAGAGGCTGCTCCTTTCTGTGAATTATTGGACATGAATTACAACTGACTAAAACAGTTCAAATATATTATGTCTTCAGCTACAGTAAACTTCACTGGCAGCAAATCCCCTGTTGTGAGCAGGCCAGACACCTCAGCTCTCTGCAAGCAGGGAACTCACCGCACACTCCCGCTTCAGAGCCGCAGCTCCAATTCTGAACTGGAACAGGCACAGCAGCAATATCACTCAGGTAACAGGAAAGTACCAACACCTCTGAAAAACAAACACCTGTAGGTTGCTCCAGGCTCACCCTTTGACTCCTAGCAGCCATCTCCCGGTCAAGAAAAAGGACGAAGAGCCAGAATAAGTGAGGCTGATGGACCAGCACAGATTCTGAGAGAGTCACAATGAAATGTTACACAGCCCTGGCTAACAGGAAGGTAAGGGAGTTGCTTTTACTGAGAAACCCTGTTACACCTGTGTGGTCCGTACTCATTCCTCTCACCAACACACACACACACATGATCACTTTTCTTAAGCTGCAGCTATCAGGCCCAAACTTTCAAACCAAGTTTTTACACTCAAGATGCTCAAATTCAGGTAAGTAGAAAGAAAAACATAGCATCAAACAGAATAAAACCAAAAATCAGCCCTCCTCTTTGAAAAGAAATCTATGAAATAAATACATCATGTCCTCATATGGAACAAAAAGATTATCAAGCTAACTTCAAATGATTTCTAAAGAGTAAAAAACTATATTAAAATACTTTCTTTAAACCTGTGTAGCTTTTCCTCATTTCCTGAAGCAAATTACTTGTTTTACCTTGGGACAGAGTTTACATAGCTCTTCCTTTCTCCACACGTGCCTTCCTCCGCCATATTTTTAACTTTGGTATGTTCATGAAACCTAGACATCTCACTCTTAGACCTCCTTTGGTCTAAGTAAATCTGTCCATTTCTTTCCAGGTCTTCAGCTATTCAGATCCTTCCACTTCATTGCACAGTAAAGACAAACATGACATCCAAATTATTAATGGTAAACGGCAAGCTAAGCAGCAAGTGATCCCACTGGTGCTGCAGTGGCTTAAAGAAACCAACCAACCAAAACCAAACAAGTAAAACCCCAAATATTTCACAGCAAGTCTAGAGACTAGGAGTTTCCCTGGCAACAATGGCTGCAGTTTTCTATGGGATCAGTGGTATCTTTTGCTTCCTAGGAAACCGCCTGCTTAATGCTAAGAACTGAGGTGCATCTCTGAATCTCACTTGTTCATTGAGCTCCTGGAGCAGGGCAGTGGAGTAGGCTGAGAAAGAACAATCTATGTCAAGGTGGTGGAGACTGCCAGGGAAACCGTGATGCACCAGAGAAATAAAGGCTGGAAACTGGACTCACATCAGGCTCTGATCCCAAAAGAGGGCTATGAAGATGGTGAAGGGTCTGGAGGGGAAGCCCTATGAAGAGGAGTGGCTGAGGTCACTTGGTCTGTTCAGCCTGGAGAAGAGGAGACTGAGGGGAGACCTCATTGCGGTTACAACTTCCTCATGAGGGGAAGAGAAGGGGCAGACATTGATCTCTTCTCTGTGGTGACCAGTGACAGGACGCAAGGGAATGGCCTGACTTGTGTCAGGAGAGGTTTAGGTCGGATATCAGAAAAGGTTCTTCACCCAGAAGCTGGGTGCTGGAACAGGCTCCCCAGGGACTTCCACAGGTCACAGCACCAAACCTGACAGAGTTCAAGAAGCATTTGGACAAAGCTCTCAGGCACATGGTGGGAGGGTGGTCCTGTGCAGGGACAATTCTACTTCAATGATCCTTACAGGTCCTTTCCAACTCAGATATCCTGTGATTCTGTGATCTTGATTGAGCCGGCAGAGATAGGTCTATTCCCATCTAACATATTTAATCTACATAGAGCTGAAGTTCTTAAAGTCAAGCTCTTAATTTATAAAAGCTACAAAGTTCTGCTAGAAACTAATAGAAGTCGTTGATCATTCTTTCCTTTCAAACATTTTAGCTCTGCTCTACACTAGAAATATTTTTTCAGCAAACGCTTGATGTTACTATCCTGCAGAAATGTTCTGCACTCTCAAGTGTTAGCACTTGTTTCCTGCTTATAAAATAGCTATGGTATATCACACTGAGGTCCAGCTTCTAAAACTAACAACCTCTGCATGGCAGTTTGTCTCAGGATCAAGGATGACTTTCAGCTGCTTCTTTTAATAAAAAAATTTGAGACTATGTGTCCTGATTTCATCTCACTTCTTTAAAATTTCCCCCATTCATCTTCTCCATCTATTTCCCTCTTCTCCCTCCCATCACATTTCCCACGAAAGTAAAAGCAAGATTATCCTTTTAACTTCAAAGCACCTTAAAAATTTAACTCATTCTCAATGTCCCAGTAAACAGCAAGATCATTATTATCCATTTGGCTGATGAGATGTCCAAGAGTTACTACTGAGAAGCTTCTTATGTGGTTTATCTTGCCAGGAGATTGTAGCAGTTTACATGAGCCCAGTAAAGCCTGAAAGTATGATTCTTCTCCATGTTTTTAATGTCTGCTTAGAAAATATACTTACAACATTTCCTGGCTTTTACAGTCTGTCATCACAGAAAGGCACCACACAGATTTTGCATCTGTCAAAGTTTGCAAATGAGCCACAGGATGCTGAGCAAAATGTGTGGCAAACAAAGGCAAAAACTGCACTAAGACATATATTTGCCATTAGAAGCTCAGTAATGCCATGCAAGAACCAGAAATGAGCTACAGACAGTATGAGGTACACTGTCCACTTGCTTCTTCTTGAATGAATGAGGCCATTAAAATACACAACAGATGAAGAAAGAAAGAGAGGGAAGGGCCTTGTTGCTGTTCTTCAAGTAGCAGACCAGCACTGGGGAGGAAGGAAGGTTAGAAATAACAAAACTCTTCAAAAAGGAGACATCAGTCTCATCTCCCCATAGCTATCAGAAGTACACTTAACAACACTACGTGGCTCTCCTGCAGCATCCTCCTGAACACCCTGCCTCAGTCACAAGTACCTAAGGAGCCTTTCGCTTCCCTCCCTTCAGCATAATGGAAAGGAATTACCTTCTGGTGGAGGGAGAGGATTGGAAGAGCTAAACTTGCAGATCAAAACAAGAGACAAGGTTATCATCTCTCTCAAAATTATACCGTGCATATTGCATAAATAACTTGCCAAATAAAATGGCTACACATGACCTCTTCTACTCTGCTCATAGGTTAGGAACTGTAAGCTCTCCTGGACATACTCATTATTCAAACTACATGCACCAGCACCATCCATGTTACTGTAATATCCTGAAAGTGTGATGTTCTGTGATTGCAGTAGAGCAGGTTTGCTAATGATAGGATCAGATTTCTTAAAAGACAGGATGGCAACAATATTGAGTGGCCTCTTGCACTGTCAGTAAAATGGTACCAGTCAGAAAGGAGAGAAAGTGGGTAGTAAGTGCTTCATGAGCTAAAAGCAGAGTCACTTCATTCCCGTAGACTACAGTTCATGGATTTTTTTAACTTTTCTGTTTCTTTGGTTTAGTTTGGTTGAGATGTTTTTACTGCCAAGCATTTCTCCTAGAGAAAGAAGGTTGCTAAACAATATGGGGCAAATTCCAGTGAGAAAAAAATAGCAAATACAGGTGGATAATTCTGTACAAACTGAATTGCATTTGCTGTGCTTGTGAAATTGCTCCACCTGTGCCCAACGCCTTCCCAGCCATTTATAAACCATCTCAGTGTAAACAGTGGCAAGACAGGAACTGTTGGCATATACAGCAATGTGCTCAAATACACACAAAAATAAGTTTTACAAGTTCTGGATATCATATTCTTTACCTCACCATAAGTTGACACTTGCAAGAACCAGTCAGATACTTGTTTATTTTGCCATGCTCAAGCTGGAACTAAATACTCTCTGGGAAAAGCTTTTCCAGACAAGGTTTCCACTAGGTCTATGGATTCCATCCTCACCTATTTTAAGGAAGCAAGCTTCATCCTTAATTATCTTCATCAGGAAAGGGAAACAGATTGCTGTTTATGTCATCATAGCTGCTACACTTTTTAAAAAATAACTTGTTCACTAACTAAAAATTCCCACTTTCCATGTATAAGAGATCTGTATGAAGAATTACAATGTGCTTCAGACTTGCTATTCTTTAATTGGGCAGTTTTTGTGCTGGTTAGACTCTTGAGATTTATTCTTTCAGGGTCAGTTTTTCATGCTCAGAGTTTTATACATTCATACATTCTCAGTGTTTCATACACTAAATCCTGAGAGTTTGTATCATTTCTGTGTAGGGAAAGTAAACCTCCTATTTCCTTCCTGTATGAAAGATATACTTAAACACACACTTATGAAATGAGCACTCTCAAACCCGGTCCGATTGTTTCTACTAATACAAGGCGCCTGGCTTGTGTAAATTTGATGGGGAAAAAAAAAAATTCTTTGGGTCTTCACAGGACCTAGAAAGTTGAACCATTTGCTTCTGGAGATAAGCCTACACTGCCAAAATTTACACGCTCTTTTTCAGTAAAAGTGTGTTTCCCACAGCTTTCCTACTACTACCACCTTTGGAGAAACCTTCCCCTTTACCCTTAATTGCAGATAAGGGTAAGAGGGACCTTTGAAAACAATTTAGTGAAAAGGAAAGCTGCCTATCATGCCCTGTGTCACATAAAAGCAGGAAGGAATATCTGCAAGCCCTGTTCTGTCTCATCCAGACTGAGAATGTGAACTTCAATCTTCTACACCTTGCATTGGAGAGTTAGGCCAGAAACTCACCAATGCCACCACCAAACCCTTGGGATTTTGAAAAACCCAGCCCATGTCTCAGGCCTGAAAATGGCAGTATTGCATAATGCTGCCACCATCTGTACCACAGTCACAGCAAGGCCTTCTATCTCACCAGAAGTTTCTTTCTGAAGGTGACAAACCTTCCCAAAGAACCTACCAAACATGTTTCCAATAAGACTGCCAACCTCGCACACGTGCAGGATTATACTGTTATTTTCTTACTTCTTTAGACTGTTCAGAGTGTCTGGCTGCTATTCAGACTTACAGGAGACTAACACTATCAATCCTTGTAACAAAGTGAGATTAAATATATTGAGAAGACTCCTGCAGAAACATTTAAGAGGCCATGCTCCAAACTCTGTGCTAATCTCGTAAGCAGTTTTACTGGAGCACAGAAATTTAACTAGAATTTATTTTACTTCTATCATTTTTCCTACAGAAAAAGAATGCTCTCTAGCTTGTATTTTGCAAATGGAATATATTTCTGGAAAAAAAAAAAGAAGAGAAACAAGAGATGAGTTTTGAAACTTACAGTTCACAGAAAATGTTCTGATCTAATTTATACCCTTTCATAAGTGAAAACAAAGCCAATTTAAAAGTTTAGAAGACAGACAGCACTGTCATCTTCTGCTTAGGAGGAAATTAAGGTCAGCAGAGATAATGAAACGAGAAGTTGACTCTGAAAACACAAAACAGAGCAGAAATGTTTCAGGGTATTACAGTTAAATCATGCAATACCTGGAAAACTTGTGTCTCTGTGCTGACCTACACCCAGACAGTTCTAAAGGTGAGAACCACTCAAGGTAGCTGGGTTTAATTTCTTTTTTTCTTGTAAAATTGTAACATGATTCTCTACTGCTCATGTTTTTTTTCTTTTTAAACAAGAGCCCAGTCATTACTGCAGTCTGCTCTATAACGAATAATGAACCTTTTACAGCTTCATTCACCAAATTATCCCACTTTTTCTGAATAAAAAGTTCTAAAAGTTATGAAATACATGAAAAGTGAAGCCGTAACGGAAAGTTTTAAGTGTAGATCAATATAATTCAAGGCAATATGAAATGGACACTGAACTCTGAAAATCACTTTGGTAGCCATAATGGAGTGCATTCCACATAATTCTTGCTGTTACCTCAGCTTCTTGCCAGCTTCTTTGCAGGAGATGACCTTTGTATACGTGTGTAAATAAAAACAAGTGGGAAGTCAGACAACAATGAAGGACACCTGTTGACCGGACACATCAAACCACACAAAGTGAGTTCAAAAACCAGCAAAAACACTGCAACCACAAAACATCCTTGGTATGTATTTAAATGGAGGATGTGAAAATGTTCTGGTTTTCATCTGTTGCGTAGCAAATGTAACTTATCAACAGCGGTACATGTACATGGTTTCTTACTAGTTAAAACCTCAAAAATTAAGTAATTTATACACATTTGGCAAGTTTGGATTCCGGAATAAAAACTGGAAGGCACATATACTGACAACTGGATCTCAACATTTCTATTTCTAGGACTCCCCAGTTTCTAAAATTTAGAAGTAGACAAAATAAAACTGAGGAAAAAAATAATAATAAAATAACAACAATAATAATAAGTTAGAAATGGACAAACCACAGATAATTTGTTGTTGCCAAGAGACAGATTAATCTTCCTTCATGAAAGCAGGTTGGAAAATATCACATTAACATGTATTTCTGATACTTTAACATACTCAAGACCTTTCTCATTCACAGTTCAGTAGGAACCAAACAATTATAAAATAAATATTGTGTTCTTTCCCTCCTTATACCACATTTTCATGTAAGAGATTATGGCATGAAACAGTTGATATCACAGCCCTACTTCATATTTCTTTTCCTTTTTTTATATGAGGCAAACATATAAGAATGTTCTGAAAAACCCATCTGTAATGATATCAACTGTAATGATATGAACTGTTCCGTTTCCCATGTGCAGAGCTTAAGTTTTATTTCTGACCATGATATGGGACTTATTTCCTTTTTAAACAACAAAGCCTCACTCTCCAACAGTATGTATGTGTAAAGTTTTTACTACTTGTTTATGAGCTCCTATGAGCTAACAGTCTACCTGCATAAATTAAAAATTATCTCCTGCCACAAACTGGATTGTAAACATCTTAATCCCTTTTTTTTTTTCAAAGTTTTTGTCCTAAACTTTAAGTTAATGAACACTGAACTGCATTTTATGACAGCTGGATGATACAGAACAGATGTTGAGCTAAAACTTCATTTGCCAAATGTCAGCTCAGAAAACGTATTTAAAATTGGGAGTATCAGTAAGACAAACTACATGGTGAAAACAATGGAAAGAACTGTCGATTACATCAGTGCCTGCCAACCATTTTTCTGGGCCTTCAGACAGAAAATCTGTCTGAATTGAAGATTCCAGAAAATGATGTTCAATTTCAGGAATGCTGACTGCTTATTAGGGTGAGTACGATCTCTTCTGGATATTTACTTTTTCATCTTGAGCTGACTGACACACAGGAAATGCTAATCAAAAGCCTGCAAATAGTGTACTTTTATCTTGCAGATCTTCCTCTGCCACTGAGTACTTTTTTGGACCTCTGGTTGGACAGGTAGGTTTGGTGTCTGACATTGACACCTACTATTGCCCTCCATGATTCGTGACAGTCACAAAACACTCCAACCAACCAGCCAACAAAAGCAGCAATACGGCTGTAAGGACACTTGTGACTTCTCAGTTGACAAAGTACAGCTCCTGACCAACCTGTGTACTTTTTTCTTGCTGTGTAAGGTGTAACTGGTAACCCTTTGGGGCATACAGCACAGCTTAACACAGCCATGGAAAGCCTGTGTTGCATTTGGGCCATTTTCCTTTTCCTGGTTGCATCTCCCACATTCTACCTTAAGTAATTCTGTCCTTCCATATTATTTTTTGCAGTATCTGTAAAGTCTTTCATCTTGTCATTTCCACACTTGTAATTTATTGACATTTTTGTAATCTATTCATAGAAATCAACATGTTAAAAGCATTCTGATTGCTTTTGTTACTTTTCTCCAAAGTCCTTTCAAATGTTCAATGTCTTTCCAATAGCTGAATGATCAGCAAGTGCTGTAGGCCACAGACAGTTTCACAGGTCAGTCTGCCTCGGCGGAGTACGGCTCCTGGGGACTAAGGCGTAACACAATCAAGTGAGTTTCTGACATTCCTTTATCAGAATCAGAATTATTCAAACCAACATGCAAGGGAAGAAATACCAATATACACCACACACAGCCTGTGGATCAAATGAATGAAATCAAGAGTAATGGAAACTTGTTTACAAAAGTTTTGTACAAATTTCCAATCCATCTAATAGTAATCAGTAATAATATTTAATGATCCCCTCTAAAGGGTTTATGAAGTTAAATTTATACCTAGATGCCTGCTTGCTCCTACTTTACCCACAGAAATCAATACTCATGAATGTACAAATGGTATCACAAGACAAGGAAGAACCAAAAAAGAAGCAAATGAAAAATTTGTAAGAAGAAATCTTCTTTTACAAGCATATATCCTATACATAACTGGCTAACAGCTGCAAAGTGATAGCAAAGCAACTGAACAGGAACAACTTTTTCTTAAAAAGATATTATGTCTAAGACCTGTAGAGATACTGTAAATATGTCTTTCCTGTTTATAGAGAACCACATCTTCAACACATTCATGCTTCTCCTACGAACATTTCATACAGATTACAGTCATTTCTCCTCTGGCTTAGTGCACTCCTAATGTAAGTTTCTTCAAGTTTCAACATAAGACAATTACAAAGCAAAGCTCTTTTTTCTACATGGGCTCTTATATTCTGGATTACAAATATGATACCACCATTTCAGAAAAAGACTTTTTCCCTCTCACTACCAGTGTTTGCTTTGGGGCAGGGGGAAGAAGGGGAGCAATAAATCCATATTTTTTTCAAATTTCTGCAGTTAAAGCTAAGGAGAAAAAAAAGAGGTTGAAGACAGAAGTGTTCTCAACAAGTAAAACTCTGCAAGCAGTGATGTTTCTGATGTGCCGTAAAACGTTATCTGCTGTTCTGTTCCTTGGTGGAGAGAAAGAACTGCTATAATGCTAAACAAGTAGAGAACCAGTTTATCAATTTATTTTTTTTTTTTAAATTTTGGGAAAGAAGTCTCTTCAAATTGTTACTTAAAAACCTCCAGCAGTTTTGTTGCAGGAAAATTTTTGGACTCTCCTATGATTAAATTACACATTACAACAAACAAACAAATAAATAAATAAATCACACCATCTGCCAAAATAAAACCATGGTGTAAATTAACATTTTCAACTAGTTTAAACCCAAGTTACCAAAGAGAATTGCTTTCTTTTCTCTCAGAAAACTGAACAAAACCACAAAGGGCATTAAGGACTCCAGTTAGCATTTCTTTTGCTATCGTAGAAGTCAAATAATTTCCCAAAAATTTCTCTCTCTAATCTTTGTGCCTGCTTGGGCCATAAAGTTCCCTCCTTGCATCTTCATTAAGTAGAAGAGGATGGTCATTAGCAACATTAAAAGTTGTGCTAAATATCTGAAAAGCATGCACAGTAATAACCATTTCTGCAAAGCTGTAATCATACATTCTTTTACAACATACTGGCACTGGAAGCATGTACAACACATGGGGTGAAACATAAGCCCAGTTACATGTTGCTTTTACGTTGCTCAGTCTCATCATATACATCAAAATATCCTTTTCTGCAGTTATTTATAGACATTACATGTAGACAAACCAAGAACTGCAACAACTTCTGCCCAAGAAGCAACTTGAAAATTCAATCCACAATGGCTACAGAGTCAAAACAGCAACTCCACTCCTCCCATTTCCAGAGAAAATTATTTTTCTTAAGCTTTTGAGGGGTGGCACTACTGAAAGCAGGCTAAACATACACACATTCAAGACCGTACCTATCATTTCATTGCACAGAACAGCTCATGAGAGCTTTCCAAGGTGAAGCATTAGGTCTATGTTGTCATGCAAACAAAGTCTTTCGTGTACCACCACAGGTGGGCTTTTTTTATATCCAACAGCAGAAACACGCAAAGCAAACCGTAACTACAAACCTCTGCACGAGCAAGAAATAGAAGACAATGAAGAAGGTTTCACCCACCTGGGATCTTTCTGAATGCTATCAATGGAAGGTGACCTAGCCAAGGTCCCTTCGGGTGGGATGGCTGGCCCAGATTTGCTGTATGGTGATTCAACAGAAGGACAATACTGCAGCTGTCGGTAGGGGTCTGCGTAATTGGAGGCTGGGCCGGCCGCATAGCTGGCCCTCTGGAAGGTCGCGGTTGCGTTCTGTGTGCCGTGTTGACTGCCTGTGCGCTGTAAGGGTACGGAGTCGACACCAGGGGAAGATGGGGCTACGACAGGAAAGTAGGGACAAAGTAAAAAATTGAGGACCTGTTCACAGAAATGGTTAACCAGGTCTAGGCAGAGGAAAAAAAAAACACACACATATAAAACAAGGGTTCAAAAAGAATGAGAAAAAAACAAACAAAAAGAAACAAGCAACATTGTCATTTTCAAAACCTTAGAAGGAAATAACCATCAAACAAATTTCTAAATGACATGCCAGTTCTGGACTAGAAGACCTTAACACCAATTAAAGAGACTGGAGAGGTGTTTTCACCTGGGGTTCTAACTGCACTAACACAAAATGAAAGAAGTGCAGAAGCAGCATGGGAATATTCAAGCTAATGTTCACAACCACCACTGAATGAGGCTTTTTCAGTCCTTAAAGGGGTAGAAGTCAGCAGAAGGAGGATCAAAGCAGGCTCAAGAGCCCAAACTGAGACAGATGGTTCTATGGCAGAAGAAATACCCAGCCATCCCAGATTTGTAGCCCTGCTATCCATAAAGCACGTAAAACCACATACCTGATACTGAGAATCATTGCATATGCTTTATTAACCCATCTCCTGCAAATTTCACCTTAAGTTAAGATTTAGGAGAGTGTTATTGCTAACTCAGTCCGAAAAAGAGCTAAGCACAAAGTAACCATGTAGATGTCTTAATGCACGCCAGCAGCGGCTGTGCTCATACACCATAGCTCAAGATTAATGCATTACCAGTTCTGAGCAGCTTAACCAATAGCTTTAAACTGACTCAATGCTTCTGCGACTCAAAAATCTTATTAATTTCTCTTGTAGCCCATTATCTTTCTGTTACAGCACCGGGTAGTGGAGATCCAGTCCACTGGATTAAACATGCAGTATTTTTGAACCAAAGTCCAGTTAACAGCAAATGGATTATCACTGTAAGGGCAAGAGGACCAATACCCACACGATCTTTGGCCTGGAGACAGATACAAATTAAATGCTGGCTCTGCTCAGAAGAAAATTTGGACTGTTTGAAGTGGCACATGAACTCATGGTGGTTGCCATTTCCTCCTGTCCCAAGACAACAAGAATACTTTTGCCAGAAGGAGTGGCCCGAGTCCAGGGCTATTTTTAGCTGGGTCAAATTCATATGCTAAACTGCAGACAAAACCACATACTGAAGAGGTAGGTTTTTATAACAGATTTCCCAATCATTTTTCATTGGCATGCACATTTAAAAATAAATATTTAATCTATTATAGGTCCATGGAAGGGATTTTAAGCATTTTATCTCAAAGTCTCAGCAAAGGAAATAGAGATCTTTAAATACAATTACCATGGTTTTGTATGACCTTGTACTTGTCAAAATTACAACAACTGAAAATTTTAAATTTATACTAAATTTTTGACTTTTCAATTTTTTTCTTATGGTTCTTAAGTATTTAATTTTACAATAGCAAGTATCATAACTTTATTGCAAACATAAGAAAGTGGAATCACCCACTTATCTACTACTCAATCCCTGGAAGTGGTTAAGGTCACGTTGGATGAAGTTGGAGCAACCTGATCTAGTTGAAAGGGTCCCTGCTCACTGCAGGGAGCTGAAACCGGATGACCCTAAAGGGCCCTTCCAACCCAAACCAGTCTGTGATTCTATGATCACATTTACTCATATATATAGCAACATTTTACATGTATTGTTTTGGTTTAATTACTACTGCGTGTATATATATATATATATATATATATATACACACACCTCCTTAAGAAATGAGTAATTAAGACACACAGACCTTTTCATAAAACTGCATCAGTTCCAATACATTAACAGCATCAGAATATTTAAGCATCCCATGCACAAATCATGCTAAATTCGGTGTTAGAAAGAAAGACAAACATCACATTTTAACAGAAAATACAGAGTTCAAAACCAAAATCGGGTGCCTTGTGTGAAAAAGAGTAATAAAACAAGTTAGAGAAAATACTAGAAATATTTTCAAGTGAAAAAGAGAAAAAGTAATTGTATACTGACATAGCATAGTCTTAAGCACTGTCACTCCATACAATATGCTGCTACTTTTTGACAAATTATATGGGGAATTGCAAAAAAACTCTACAACACCAATACTGCTGAAAACAAGAACTTCACTGTTACATTGATTGCTTTGCAAAATATTCCACAGTATTTCCTTCATCTTCTTTGCAAGACAGTTCAATGGAAATCGTGTTTGTTTTTAAATTATTTGAAAAGTTTTCTTTCTGTTTTCTCTTTTGTCTCATTATCAAAATAGGTATTTACATGAACTGAAACTGGCTGTCATCCTAACACCTACAAGCTTCTCAAGTCACTCTGATTCATTTCTCAAATTATCTTCCTAGCAGACTGTTACTTCCTTTTGAATTTTATCACAATGAACACAGAAGTGCCATATTCAGAATATGAGAATGAGACAAATCTATGACTTAAACATTCACAATTGAGCTTATTTGGACAGTGTTACGCAGATCAATTAAAAGAAAAACAAAAAAACCCAAACAACTAAAACTTTATAAAAATTTCTACATCTAACTTGACTACAGCTACTGTCATTGACTGTAAAAGGGTTATGCTTTAGCAGATATTTTTACACAAATGAGTGCATGTAAAACTGAAGCAAAGTCATCTTCTACCAATACACTTCCCTTGCTTAAACAAATCCCTTTGGCAGCCAAACCTAATGACTGAAGTGTGGCTCTTTAGGCTATGGCAAACTATCAAGAGCTCCCTTCTATTTAGCTATTTAAACAGCAAAGCCAGAGTGATTATGTCTAATGAAACAAATTCAGAAGCTGATTTCCTCACCCAGCACAGAAAATCTTCTCTGAGCACAGGGCATCCAGAAGGCACATACCTGGACTGAATCAGAAAGCATTCACATACCAGGTACATTTGCAGATGGTCATGCAACCTTTTCACCTGTTTTTAAATTGAACACACTTAACCTGTTTCTCTAACTTTTGCACTTGACTCTACTCTCAAATCCAACCCAGCTACACTTTGACCAGAACCAGCTCAGTGTAGGTGAGATGACAACGATAGGGGGTTTGCCTCAGCAAGGGAAGAGAGGAACAAGAAGGAATTGCAACAGTACTGTTTCTGGAGAAATGGGCCACTTTTCCCTCTCCCACCAGCCTGAGATCTGGCCTGGTTGAAATAGAATCATGGTCAAGTCACATTGTTGCCCTGGGTCTACTGCTCACCCTATTCTGTGTCTACATAAAGGTAAAACCAAAAGTCATAACCACACTGTGAAGAAACAAGTTAGTTTTGTGCAGCTTGAAGGTAAAGGTGTCCACAAAACCAGACCTTCTTCCGCTCTTCCAAAGTCCCAAAACTGACAAAGTGATTGAGATTAAAATCAAAGAAGCAGAAGGCCTCAAAACCTTATTTATCTTGTATTGTGTCTTACCTAAGTGACCACCCACGAAAACACTGCTTTCAATAGTGACTGCTCCCCTCACTTTTTAAGAACTTACACAGAAATTCAGTGGATTCTGAATGTCAGGTAAGTTCCTGAAGCTCTGCCTGCTCCTTTTGCACTGGTTGGCCTCGCCACAGCTCCCTCCTGGGACTGCTCAGCCCAGTGGCCTTGCAGAGACACGAGGAGAGAGTGACTGGCACCCAACCTCCCCTCCCAAGCACCCCGCTCCAGGCATACAAGAGGGCCTTGCACAGTCCATGACCGGCAGCTGAGGCCGGCTCATGCTGGAGGGAGGGTCATAGCACTCACTCTTCTGCTGCAGCCAGCAAAGACCCAGTACAAAACGGGACATGCTCAGTTGTAGGCCAATAAATATGTTAACAATATTTTAAATTTCAATGTGAGAAATGTCCTTGAAAAGGAGAATTTTAATTCTGGGTTGAGAGAAGGGTTTCACTGAGATTTCCCAAAGTGAGAATTTTCCAAGTGAGCATTTCACACTATGCAAATTGAGAACTACAGTCTCAATGATCTCAGTTTGTCACCCAAAGATTTAAGATCTTGCTTTAATCTGTCATGTCGTTAATACCTTAAAGATACTGTATCCTCTCAGCCCCTCACTACTCCAACCAAAATCACACACCCAGCAAAGAGAGCATCTGGGGTACCACACAGACATTTAATATGTTCTTACAAATGTTTGTCAAAGAGAAAGAAAAGCCCCTGTTTAATATAATGAAAACCCTCCAAAGACCTGATATATGCCCTGATTACGGTTATCTTGATTGCAGAAATTGTATATAGAAAAGCCAGTCTTTATAATTTTCTTTGGCTTTTGCACAGTATTAACAAAGATATCAAACTTTTATATTAATGCTGACAATTTAGGTGTATCACTAAATATGCTTATAGGCTCATAATGTGATACTCAGAAATTCACTTTCAGCTTTTGAATGTTCTTTTCACATCTGCGGCAGATGTTAAAAACAATTAACAAAATGTAAAAAGTGAGAACACATTGATCTAGGCAGGGATACTACTGCTCCATACCTGAGTATCTTAGGTTTGCATATGAACTGCTAAAAAGTTCAGACTTACTAGAAGCCAGAGGATATCTTGCCCAGTTAATATAAGAAGGATTAGACCCTCCGAAATAATAAATTCATTAATGAGAATTATCTTGCTCTATCTGCTTGCTGAAAATTACTTTGCTGATGCTGCTGTTTGATTCGTGGATATTACCTTGCAAAATTTTCCTCTTATTATTTGATATTAGACATTCAGTTCCTGTGCTAACCTCCTGGTTTCTTCCACAGAGGTTTCAAAATTATTTTCTTTCTTTTCTCCCTTCATTTTTTTCCTTCACTGATTTGCACTTGCAGTTGATTTATACTCTCACATTATAGTTGAAAATTGGATTCCAGTAGGATGTCTTCTCAGTGCAAAGTATGTCCACCATCCCTCCATGAGTTCATAAACGATATAAATGCAGTGCATTCTGTTGGTACCAAATCTATAGGAAGATTTAAAAAGCAGATACTTTTCCCCCTAATATACCGTAAAAATAACACAGTACATTCTCTGTCAATCAGGAAAAACTCATCAAGCTTGGGATATACAAACACTTTATCTCAAAATGCTGAAATGAGTGTTTTAAGGCATGTACCAGCCTTTTTTCAGCAGAAGTTTAACAAAATAGATGTTAATCAAGGTAGTAGCGAATTGGCAATCCAAAGGAACAAGCACAGTCAATTTTAATAGTGTTCAAGATACATGGTATTACATATAACAATAAGTAATAAATAATAATAATATTAATAATTTGCTTAGCAGTTACTTTTAGAAGCACTTTTCCACATGGGAAGTATAAAATTTTAGAGAAATACATGGTTGAGGGAAACTGAAAATATTTACTGAAAGAGGGGAAAAAATCCTCCCTGTAATTGATATTAGCAACTACCTCTAAAGGCTGTTAAGATTTGATAAAGGCACTATCATATCCTCTGTTCAAAGTACACGCGCACAAGGAATTCTGTACTTCAGACATGCAAAGTGAGAACAAAACAAAAAAAAAGCAAACACTCCAGGATTTCAAGATCCAAGGCTCCAATTTTGATTTAAAATACTTAGGACCTTATGAAAATACCAACACCCCAGAAGTTCTGTGGAGGTTGACAACTTTGCTACGTTACTTCTCACACTCAAAACAGGAAAAACACTGTCAAAACTACTACAACTTTCTGTTTCTCTTGTTTTCCATTTGCTCCTCCCTCACTTCTCTGCACTCTTTATTTTGTCCTATTTAGTTTATCTTGCAATCAAAATCCCAGTCTCCCAATTCTCAGCCAAAGGCAAATAAAAAGGACTTGTTAGCAAATCTTCTTTTGCATCCTCATGAGATGGGCTCTTCACCAGCCAGCCAGCTTTTGCTTTCAAACCTAATCCTAACGGCCTAAAATCGACCCTTTAGGGCTTCCAGGACTGTTCTGCCTAATTCCTTCTGCTGGTTCCAGCTTTCTACAGATGTTCCTGTTCTGGGTAAATCTGGGGAAATACAACCTCCTTCCCTCCAGTCAGCCTCCCCATGCTCAGCTCAGTGCCTTAAACAGCTGGTCATGGCAAACAGGTCTCCCTGCTGTACAAGGTATGTCTTTTAAGGGAACATAGCACAATGTACAGAGGAAACACAAGCAAACTAAAGAAATTGATACAGAACAGGATGGTGCATAGCAAAAAAGACCTCTTTTCCACCCACAAATGTCTTAGTCATAATTTCCTCAAGTACTGGTTATACCTGGTTGTCACACCTACTTGTAATAAGTATGTCTACAAGCTGGTGCAAGTAGGTATTCAGTAGTATTTTTATCATCAGATGTTTTCATGACATGGTGAGGAGGAAGTCTTTTTATCAAGGCAACATCCTTGTGTCTACCAGATGCCATCACAGGAGATTTATATTTTCCTCACTTTTCCATCCATCTTCAAAACCACAGGCAGCTGTTTAGCTGCTGTGCTCCTACTGCTATGGGAAATACTTAGGGCCTCTCTGAATTATTTAATAGGCTCATTGCCATTGCTGGCAGCTGTAAAGTACTAATCCTAATGAAAGTGAGTGTACACTCCAACCATTTGCTACTTGATTCTTTCAAAACTCTTAAAATAATCTTCTGACCATTGTAATATCTACATGCCATGCATTTGCAGAAGAATTCCTTGTTTCAGAGAAACCAAGGAAACATCACTTGTGCTCTGTATATTGTGTTCACTAAGTCTTACAATACAAAAACTGACAGTCTTTGAAGACTGAAGAACTGAACTTGCTGCTGCACTGAGGTATCCTTTCAGTTCCATTTTCTAAGAATGTTCTTTAGATCTAACACTAACTGTAACAGTAAGGCTGAACATTGCTTAGAAACTGCTATTTTTCTATAATGCAGAAAGAGTCAGTCAAAGAAAATACTGCTTCCTTGGTTTCTGAGCTATTCCTCTATTTACTTTACAGCTGTTACCTGGTCACTTTGAAGGCTTTTGTCTATATTGTTCCACTTCAGTTTGCACATTCTCATACTGTGTCTAAGGTTCTTTTTTTTTTTTTCTATTGGGGAAAGTTGTGTAACTGCCACTGCCTAACCCTCAGCATATGGCATTATTTTCTTAATCACCAGTTTAGACTTGGCATTTCTTTACCACTAATTATTTCACTTATGGGTTCATTAGATGACTGGTTGGTGTCAATCTGAAATCACCTGGTTCCACCAGGCTTGGCAAGGGAAGCAAATGACCTTATGAATGAAGTAATCTATAAAGATTTTTGTACCTCTAAGCAAATTTTAATGCAGAAACAGGTAGATGAAGTAATTCAGTGAGCAGCAATGGTGACAGAATTTGCATCTTAGAAACCAGTATTTCAGCTCAATACAGTGGCTGAGTGAGTGACTGTCCAAGTTTATTTTGCAACAGCGCCCAATGAGACTTCAGTGAAACCTGAAGTCAAAACGTGAATGCAGCATCTTCCGCTACCAGGTTTGTCCCAGGCTTCACTGCTGTGCCCAATCTTACATCTCCACACCTATAACCTTCTCCAATTCTACATCCTTCCCCCAGTCATCCTCCACCATGAGGTTCCAGAGTTACAGGGTGTCCAACACAGTAAAACAGCCTCTACCTCAAAGGCTGTATCTCAAAAGCATATATAGCTAAAGCACGATTTTAAAATCCACATAGTCCCAAGAGGACACCAGGGTTTTATGAAGATATTAGAAATGCAAGTATATATTTCCAATTATTTCAGATTTCCAACTCAAGGCTGGAATGACTTCCTTCCTTGTTTACAATCAAACAGAGGAGAAGCCTCATTTTTCAAGTTATCAGTATTAAGTATAATACTCCTTTCCACCTTCAGGAACTGACTGCATTTTAAATCTGCTGAATCTTAATCTCAATAATATACGCAACTTTCATTCTCAGGCTCAGCTTCTACCATGTTTCAGTGATGCTGCCCTGCACGTAAAAAATGGTGCGTACACATAATGTGATAATCAGATTCCAACTCTGGCTGCTAAAGATGTTATTGCCAAGATCTTTTCTCAGATTTTGTCTTCCGTCTCTGAGCTGCATCTCTCGGTTTAGGGAGAACATGGTTTAATTAATTTGTTACATGAGCATTTAAACAGAGAAATCAGCAACTGCCCTTTCAGAATCTGACATACTAAAATTCATCATGGGAAATTCCTGACTAGAGATAAAATTCAACCCTGAGCAATGGCATTTTATGAGACATACACATCACCTTCCTCCTCTTTGCAGTACTACATGATTTCACATTCTGTGCGTGGGACAAAATGACCCAATCACAGCAAATCCACACAGACTACACTGCTGCACATAGATGAGCCTACTGCAACTAAATTTCTGCTTTCACTCCTAAAACAACCTTCTCTTGAAATTTCTGAAGTTTCCTGTCCATCTGGCCAGCATAAAACTGAACACACGGACAGAAGTCACAGTTAATATATAAAAAGATATATAAATAGTAGGAGACAGTAAAAGATTAACAGACTGCACTGCATCATGCTACAGCCATCAAGCACATGGATATCTTCTCCTTCAGATTTTGACTTTTTTCTTATTTAGGGCACTACAATCCTATGTAGTAAAGTGGCTACTAAACTGCATTTCTTAGAACACCTTACTAAACTTCAGCTATTTTAATTAGTGGTTTCCACTCTGGAATAGTTGTTTTGCTATTAAGGTAATCACATTTGTGTTCCAGTGCCAGACCATGTGATATGTTCACCTTCAACATTAACCTAACTGCTGCAAATGATAGTTTAAAAGTTGTTTGATACATTTAAGTAAAAACTACTATCATAAAAATGACATGTAAACTGCTGAAATGATGACAAAGGAATAGTTCTAAAAGTAGACAGTCATATTAAAAAAACAAACAAACAAAAGAGTACAGCCTCAGTAAAAAAAAAAAAAATAATGGGCTGGTGATTTTTAAGAGTGCCTTTAAATAAAATACTGCAGAAGGAATGATCCTCTAACAAAAGACTTAGTCATCTTAAAGACATTACTGGGTAGTTACCTCAGGCACAGCAGTGTTTTTGTTCAGCAAAGATTTACAAGAATGAGATTTATGAAAGGTGTTTGAATTGAATTTTTATTTCATGAATGACAACCTTGTATTTCTATGCAACACTGAAGTACATAAATGAGAATGGATGTCCTGCATCACAAAAATCTAACGTGGTGAGTCTTTAAACAGAGACTACACCTGTATAATAAACAGATGACAAATACACCTACAGTTTCTGGCACAAACACTGTATTTTCTCAGTAGTGGCAGATGAGATTTACAGGGTATGTACTCCCCTGAGCAAGATTTTATAATCACAGCTCTCCCTCAATAGGTGGCAGAAGTCAAGGGGCACCTGAGAAATGCTCAGACACGTTACAAGTCATTCTTCTATTAAAAAAGGAGAAGAGAAGAATTAGAAAATATATAGAACAGAATACCAGCCTCTGGAGGTATCCTGCTCATGGGACAGAGGAAAGAGCTCATGGATACTAACCATTCATTCTAAAAGGTTTCTATTCTGAGTGGAAAAATCTTGTCTGTCTTCATATGGGTGCAATTCCTCCATGGAACCCAATCATGGGCTCAGTACTTTGAAACTACAACTATCTTATTTGGAGAAATGCTTCTGCACTATAAGGGGGATATTACTTTCAGTTTACAAAGGTGATTCTGCAGAGTTTTAACGTCCTGCCACCTCCCTCTCCATTCCTGTCCACGGGATACCGCTGAAATGGAAAAGAGTGTATTTTGTTATTCCCCTGCCAAATTTTTAATAGGAAGGAAAAAAACCACAAAATTCTTTCTCAGAGAAAATGACACTTTTTCCAGGAAAAAAAAAATCACCTAAAAACACATACACAAGACTATAACATAGGTAAGACTATATGAGAGAACCGGGATCTGTCAAATGAAATGGGATTATGACTTTGTGTTGCTTTGAGGTAATTTGTTATTCTTTATGCAGATTACTAAGGTATTTTCTGCTCAATTTACTTTGTATTGAAGATTTGTTCCCTGCTTGCTTCTTATAATTCTCTCTCCCAAAACAATGTTATCAAGTGGATGTCAGTTAGGAATACAGGTCTATTATCACAACATTACCAAACTGAAAGAGATGCAGTCGTAGGAATAATTTTTCTTTTTAATTTCTCTGAACACATTATATACTATAGCCAGAACTCCATGCTGTGATTTATCAGCATGATCCTCAATTAATCTGCAGCTGTGCCATCACAGCACATCCATGCACAGCACATCAGCTTGTGACAAAACAAAACAACCTGAAAAAAAGACACCATCTAAGCAGAAGGAAGAAATATTTGGTATTTATAACCTTACTGTTTTAGATCAGGAAGAACGAAAAATTAAATACAGATTTGAGAAGTAGCATAAAGGACAAAGGGTTTAATCCAAATGGGGCAAGTGAAAGCTGATTTTTCTGTTGCTCCTCCTTTTCCCCTGAACTGATAATTTTAGAGACAAAGAAAAATATACTTGAAAACAACGTTCTCTTTTCCTTTTAAATCAAATATTTGTATTATAGGAAAGAACATGTAACAGGTAACTTTGCATTAACACCTAGCTGCCATTCTGAAATTAATTACTATACCAATGTACTCATTGGTGCTCCTTGTAAGAACCTGACAACATCTAACTGCATGTATACAGGAATTTTTTTTTCCTCTAAACCCCTTGAGATTCCTTTTACGCATTAATCTGAAGTCTATGGAATTACAAGTGATACATCTGGTTAATTAAATTCCAGTTCCATGCTGAAAAGCTACACGTAACACAACCTGAAAAAGGATAACTGTCCGCTAATTGGGATATAAAGTGCCCTTTGGAAACTGCCACTGGTGATATGCAAGGATCAGACTCAAGCTTCTGATTCCCAAAGCTGTTGTTATGTTTGCACACCTTCCAGGTGCAGAACACTGTAAACTAAGCCGTCTGTGTGTGATTTGTCATGACATTAAAATTGTAGTCCCTCAATGTCATTTTACATAGTCTCACTTTATTTCATGCTATGTTAATTTTCTTCAGCATGTTTAAATCATAAGACAGCTCCAGTGATTTGCAACAGCTAATGACAAACAAGTTACCAAGGGACCATCAAAAAGATACGTTTCCAAGTAAAGTTTAAAAAAACACCACTCGTATTTGTTTCAGATATCATCTGAATTTGAGTATCAAATGCAAGGTGCAGAAAACCCCTGGCATGAATACAGGCTGAGAGATGAAGGAATTGAGAGCAGCCTTACCAAGAAGGACTTGGGGGTGCTGGTGGATAAGCAGCTGGATATGAGCCAGCAATGAGCACTCACAGCCCAGAAAACCAAACGTGCCTTGGGCTGCATCCAAAGTAGCGTGGGCAGCAGGGCGAGGGAGGGGATTCTGCTCCTCTGCTCTGCTCTGTTGAGACCCCACCTGCAGTGCTGCATCCAGATCAGCACAAGAAAGACATAGATATGTTAGAGCTGGTCCAGAGGAGGGCCACAGAGATGGTCAAAGGGCTGGAGCACCTCTCCTATGATGGAAGGCTGAGAGAGTTGTGGTTGTTCAGCTTGGAAAAGAGAAAGCTTCAGGGAGACTTTGAAAGATACCTGAAGGGGGGCCTGAAAGAAAGTTGGAGAGGGACTTTTTAGCAGGGTTGTTGCAATAAGAGGCAATAGTTTTAAACTGAGAGAGACTAGATAGAAGGAAGACTTTTTTTACAGTGAAAGTGGTGAGGAGCAAATGGAACAGGTTGCCCTGAGAGGTGGTAGATGCTCCATCCCTGGAGACACTCAGGGTCAGGTTGAACAGGGCTCTGAGCAACCTGCTGGTTGAAGACGTCCCTGCCTATTGCAGAGGGGTTGGACTACATGATCTTTGGAGGTCCCTTCCAATCCAATCTATTCTACGATTCTATCGTTCTGTTTTAAACTATTTCATAACCATTAAAAAACCCCAACAAATTTAAAAGGTCAGAAGATTAAGGTTTAAAACCTTAAAAATGGTTCAAGAACAGTTTATCTGTAAAAGCAGACCAAAAACCACTATCAGTTTGTGGTACCACACACCTACAATAAAGTAGCTTAATTACTCTTGAAAGAAGAGTAAATCACTCTAAAGGATTCAGACATCTAAATTTTTCATACATCAAATTTTTGAGTACTGGAAAATTGCTTCACAATAGGAAAAAAATCTTCACATTGAAATAATGACTTCTAAAAATATCAAATATATCCATTACTTTATTACATACCAAGACAAGTGTTTAGAGTCTTGTTAAGATGATGCACTTTGGCTCCATTCATGCATCCTTTGTAGCCTCATTCTCCTTTTGTACAGGACAACAAAGGAGGTAAGAGAGATGATGAAATGCTGAGAATCAAATAAAGGCTAAGCTGGAACAGCATAAAAAACATGCAGCAAATCAAGTCCTTGGGTATTTCAAAGCAGCATTAAGAAGCCCATGCAACATCCTTCTCCATCCTTGCTGTAAAAAACTGTTAAAAAAATTCCTTGGACCTGCTTGGCAATTACTGTTCCTACAGACCTCTGGCCATCGGGCAGCAGAGCAGTACTCCCTCCCAGAACAAGGCAAGGGCTCTGCCCCACGGTGCCAGCTGCAGAGGGAAGGTAGGGCAGAGGCAAAGAGATGGTGGCCAGTGCAGCTTTCCAGAAGCCACTCCACACTTCTGTCTACCAGGTGAGATGGAAGTTTGAACAGGTCAGGCCTTTCCTAGGGAGGAAGCCCCCAGGGAGCAGGGGCAAATGACAGGTGAACCTGGCTCTGAGAACCTGGACTGCCCTGCTTCACTTGAGCAAAGCAACTAAGAAGAGGAGGAGATCAGAGCCATTGGAACACCCCCAAAAACCAAAACTAGCAACCTCCTCTCCCTGCAAAAAACCAAACCCAAACAAACTAAGAGTACAATCAATTTTGTATGGGTTATACCTGCCTGGGGCAGAAGGAAAATGGGGATTTGGCTTCTCCCTCACTTCTTCTCCTTTAGGTCATGAATAGAGACATGCTCCTCACCACAGACACCTCATAAGACAGAACAAGGAGGCAGCTCAGTCACGTTGTGAGAAAGCCATCAGCCCAGTGACAAAAGAAGGACCAAGTTTTCTTGTACACCTTCTTCTTGGACACTGCTTAAACTCCAGGACAGCAAAAGCCCAGGCCAAGTGCAGCAAGCAGGAAGCAGCAAACACTGCCACTGCCACTTGCATCCTCTTCCCATCCCTCCAGCAGTATCTAGTCCATGAAGAAAGACTGGACTCCAGAAGCAAACACTGCTTCTACCCTACTAAAGCAAGACACACTTCTACAGGAGAAAGGCAACATTGCTAGGAGCAGTGCTTGAGATAAGGCATCCCTCAGTGCAGACTCTTCCTTCAGCAAATGAAGCACGAGGCCGGAGTGGGATGGAAGGCGGAGAAGAGGACAAGAGCATCTGTCCAGATACACAATGGCAATTCTCACCTTGGGCAGTTTTTCCTGAGCCACATCACAGAACACTGAAATACTGTGTTTTTCCCTGCCACTGGAAAATGGCCAGGAGCAACAGATAACTTTCCTTTGAAAAGCAGCTGCTTTGGCTGTTCACAGCTCTCCTGTAAACATTCTTCCTCCACACAGAAGCCCAGCTTGCAAATAGGCATGTTTCTGTTTTGCGCCTGCCATCACAAATTCCACAGGCCTCTTCTCTTGGATCGGTAGTCTCTGCCATGGTGCCCAGGAAGTGGTGTAGCCTGTGGCAGCACAGCTTTTGGTAACAGACAGCTTCAGAGGTGCTGGTGCACTGGTGAAACCACCCAAGCATCAGTGGGAGGAATCTCAGGGAGATGGACCTGGCCTGAAGGAACAGAGGCCATCAGAGAAGCCTGAGGGCAGTCTAGCAACTGCCTGCACACACAGAAACACCAGGCAGCTTTGAAGGGAGCACAAGAAGCGCTGCAGGAGCACACCTGCCACAAACACGTTCCCCGATAGGTAACCCATTGCAAGAGCATGCCTGATAAGCCCAGCCTAAGCAACTCTGCAGAGAAAACACAAACTTTTACTGCCTACCCTTCTACTGTCCAACCTCCTTTCAATAAATCCTTCCTTTCAGGGTTCTCTTGAATTTCAGCATTATCAATCACAGACACTACTCCTCATTCTCCTAATGCTCTCAGAAGAGTCTTTGCAGAGCCTTTCATGCCTTGTCTTCATCAAGAAGGCAGCTCAGCTCCATGCACCCAGCACTCCAATGAGCACCAAGTGGTCACGTAACCACATACAGCTGCTGGACTTTGAATTCCATTCAAGTATGACTGAACCGTGTCACAACGCCTTCCCCGTGGTGACCTTCAGGGGACTGAAACAGAGACTGTTCTTGGGCTGTGCATCCCAAGACCATCCCTAAGCTTTCATCATGGCTGCCAGGGTTCCCCTGATGCCAGTGAGATGCACATATCCTTCACAGAGCTGAGGAGGGCAGGTTCACTCCTCCAGTGCAATTGCTGGTTCATCCTTGTCACTTGTGTAAGGCTGGGTCAAAAATATTTGCCTGCAGCAGCTGAAAACAATGAGTGCTCTTAAAGCATGACTACTCTGCAGGTTTTAAGATCTAAATGTTCACAGTTCACCAGCAGCACCAGTGCTCTTACAAAGCAGCACCTAATTTATCTGATAAAGTCTCTGTTTGCAGAGAGTTCAGAACAAGCACAGCTCTCCCATTTCTCATCCCTCCCTCCCTCCCAGATCACTTGGGACAGTACTCTTTCAAGCTTTTACAAACTTTACCTGGAAATTACATCCTTTTTACAGAAGAGGGCTCATCTGTTTCTCTGAGGGACCATAACAGAAGCACGAACTTCCAGACAGTGATGCCAGCCTCTGTAGGGTGATGACAACTGTTCACACAGACCTGACAGCTGCCAAAGCAGTCCTCCTAAGTTGCAGGTCAGCACCAACAGCCCAGAACCAGAGCAGTGAGGATGCTTTGTTTTCAAGGCAGCTATAGAAATCCCAGTCTTGCAAAATAGTGTGATTTTGCCTGTTTTGCCTGGTTTCAAGTTTGACATGGGTTAAATGTCAATAACTACAGACTAAACCTCTAGTCCAAAATTCTAATTCTGCAAATAAGCCAACAATCATTGATTCCGTGTGCCACTCTGGCTGAAAGGCAACCCTTCCTCCCTCTTAATTAACAGCCCTCTTCAAATTCCATCAGTGTTCATGTAAACATCCCATCAAATAAGCTTATCTCTATTATATGAATAATTCAAGACCTTTAGGTTTATGAGGAAAGTAAGTAATGAACCTGCCTGAACAAAAATTATTAGTGTTATTTAGCTGGGTTACAAATACAAGCTATAAGTTGCTATTCAGGAAAAAAATTAATTTGCTTTTTGTATTGTGTCTGAGTACTCCCTCCAAGCATATCCTTTGAGGATTCCCATTTCAAAAGCAGAATTTCACACTTATTGCTACCTTTAGTGCAAAAGTTTGGGCTGGTACTTCTTATATGAGAGAAGGCATTACCCTCTGAAGACCAAAAGAGATTGTTAAGTAAAAGCTTAACAAGCAAAAGAGGTTTTACAGCTACTGCTGTCAAATTTGAAACATTATTTTTAGCTTAGACAGCATGACAGTAACACATCCAGTTATAATTTACACCGCAGGTACAGGCTGGCTGGAGAATGGATCAAGACTAGAGCTGGGGAGAAGGACTTGGGAGTGTTTGTGGATGAAAAGCTCAACATGACCTGGCAATTGGTGCTTGCAGTCCAGAAATCCAACTGTGTCCTGGGCTGCATCCAAAGCAGCACGGCCAGCAGGGCAAGGGAGGGGATTCTGCCCCTCTACTCTGCTCTGGTGAGACCCCACCTGCATCCAGTTGTGGTGTCCCCAGCACTGGAAGAATATGGACCTGTTGGAGTGACTCCAGAGGAGGCCATCAAAATGCTCAGAGGGATGGAGCACCTCTCCTGTGAGAATAGGCTGAAAGAGTTGGGGCTGTTCAGCCTGCAGAACAGAAGGCTCCAGGGAGAACTTAGAGCCCCCTTCAGTACCTAAAGAGGGCCTACAAGAGCTGGAGAGTGACTTTTCACAAGAGCATTAAGTGATAGGACAAGGGGGAATGGACTTAAACTAAAGGAGGATAGGTTTCGATATTAGAAGAAATTCTTTACTGTGAGGGTGGTGAGGCACTGGAACTGGTTGCCCAGACAAGCTGTGGACTCTCCATCCCTGGAAGTGTTCAAGACCAGGCTGGATGGGCTCTGAGTAACCTGGTCTAGTGAAAGGTTTCCTGCCAGTGACAGGGAAGACAGAATGTGATAATCTTTAATGTCTCTTCCTACACAAACCATTGTGTGATTCTATGAAGAATTCATCCTGCTGCTATCTAAAGCTATTAAGGGAGATGTTCAGACATGTTTTGTACCTTTTGCAGCATGTACTGCAGAACTATCATCATGCATTTCATTTTCAAGTGAAATACAAATACAAAAGTTATAAACCAAAACATCACCCAAAAAGCAGTGAGTATATAGGACAAACTTAATTTAGTTTACCCCATAGAGAAATTTTAGTTTATTGAATTTTGCTTACTGAAGGTTCATTCACCTAGAAGATGAAAAACTCTTGAGAGGGCTTTATCCTTAGTTGTGCAAACATTCTTGAATGTAGTATGTATTTCAGGGCTCACAAAAGAGAAAGAGGTGATGTCTACATTAAGTAACCATTCCTGGTTACTTTTCCAAAGTAAGTGAAATTTTCAAATTCAGGAAGAATAATATTCTTTAAAATCAAACAAACAAACACCACCAAAAAAACCCAAACCAAAACAAAACCAAAAAAACCCCTCCAAAACAAACAAAAAAACCCAAACAAAACAAACCAACCAACCAACAACAAAAAAAACCCCACAAAAATCTAAAAAAATTTAATGGTTTGCAAGTATAACTAACCTAATTTTTATTTCCAATGGGCAGTGTTAGCTGCAGAGAAAAAATATCCAGGCTTTGGATAATATCTTTAGACTAAGTTTGCCTTCCCTGTTCTTTCTGTCAGATGTGGAAAAGCATGCATCATCTTCATGATTAAGCTATTTTTGTGATAGACAAAGGGTGTGAACTATGGTCTACAAAGGAGTGCAGTGAAGTCTTAAAGCTCTCCACTCTGCCATAAACTCATGCACACAGAATGTACAGGCCATGAAGCCTTGGCATGCATCTTCATGGAGTACACAGTAATCCACGTCCCTCATATCTTACACCAAATAGCAATCTAGTCCTAAAATTGAAAAAAAAAACCACAAAACCAACCAAACAAAAAAAAGCCACTTAAGAAAACCCAATAAAGGAAAAAAAAATACATGTAAACTTCACTTGAACTTCTTTCCCTCTTTCTGTTACTTTGAAAAAACTGTATGGTCTCCATCAGAAAGGATATGTTCCTATTGGTATTTGTGCTAGAGGCAGGAGTCCGACAGCTGATCCAATCCAGCTCAAAATTCCCTCTGAGCGCTGACAGCTCTTCAGCCTGGCTGTATGAAAGGCTGACAGCATCTGCAGCTGACAGCTACCAACAGAGCAACAGAGTGATTGCCCTGGCACACATTCATCTGCTTTCATCTCCCCCGACCCTGATGATAGGGGTGCAAGGGGGAAGACAAGGGAGGATCAACTCAACACAAAGCTGGACTGATGGGGTCTTTCTTCAGAGTGAACCTGCAGCAACATTCAAATCCGTACACCAAGCAGCAAAACAAAACTCACCTTCTCAGGGCGTTTCTGCTACCCACATCACTCTGAGTTTTTTATAGTTTTTCCTCTTTCCTTCTGAAAGCCCATCTTCACGTGTAACCAACTAACATCCCATGTCCCAGTTTAATTCACTGTAATTGTTATCTATGTTGACTGGGTTTCCTTCCTTAGGGAGGTGCTGTGAACAATGCAGTCACAAGACAGCCTGCTACTTCAGCACAGAAAATCAAGGGATATTTTGCAAGCAAAATAAGAAACCCTCTTCAGGGCATGTCTGGGAAAGAGAGCATCATTTGGGCAATATGAGGCGGCCACATGTGGAACAGGAGGCTTAAAGTTCAAGAGAAACAGTAGTGTCAGTCACTACCACTGCGTTCACTGCTCACTGATGTAGGCAGAGGTTCTGTCCCCTTCATGCAAAGAATAGTAATTTTTCCTCATATACATGTGTGACTCTACCAAAACATAAGACTATGGTAGTTTCTTTAACAGGAGGGCAATGGTGCTTTTCAAAAAGCATAAAGCTGTTAAAGGTATTTTGCTAGATAATCCTCTGGCTAAATTTCCGTTTAAAGATTTCCTCTTGTATTCTGAACACCCAAAACTTGCATAAGGCAGTAGGACACACAAAAACTGCCAGCTTTTCTCTTGGAGAAATGTGGTTTTTTGTTTGTTTGTTTTTTTGTTTGTTTTTTTTTTGTTTTTTTGTTTTTTTTTTTTTTTAATTTAAAAATAGTTTTAAAAGAAAGAAAAGTATCTTGCTCTGGAAAGTGCACTTAACGTTTCCTTGATGAAAATAGGAGTGATCTGAAAATGGACATAATCTTATCTCTTTGATCAACACAGCAAAGATGAAACACCAGAAATACTTACAATTCCTAAGGCAAGTTTCTTCTACATCTGCTTTAGGCTATTTTGGCTGTAGCATTTATATCCTCTAATTATTTTGTGCATTAAATACCATAAATATCCCTGTTGATTTTTGATCTATTTGTGGGTTCCAACATACAGCTGTATTTCAATTGGTTGAGAGGACATTCTGCAAGTAGGACTTGTACACCAATGCATTTCAGGGACAATCATTATTATTTATGGATAAATCACTGATGCTAACAGCTTTTCCTTATGTTATAGGTCAATTTTATGTCTGTGTACCTATACCAAAGCATACTCTGTGGGAGAGAGGAAGAACATTTACTTATGATTTACTTTGAAAGCAAGCGAACAATCACTCAGCTTCATGTGGCAGGAACTTTGCAGTGCATTTGCAACACAAAAAATACCTCTGTAAGCAAAAAAAAAATCCTAGCAATTTCTTCAGAGACAACAGATCTTTCTCCAAGACAATACACTAGATTAACAGAAGTACTTTCTCCTTATGAGTAAGCTCCCTCCCCAGATTAGCTTAACCTACTGCACACGTAGCACAACATTAAGTATTTCTCCCTTTCATGTATGTATTTGGGGTTCTATTGATAGCTGCCGTCTGCAAAAGGTATTTTATTTGACTGGCATGCAGAGAATACATTTGGTTAAGCACATCAGAAAGAGAAGAAGAGTTAGTACCAGAGGGTAAGTTACATATCTCAAAAGACAATCATGCAGGTGACATCCACCTACCTGTACTAGTGCGATATGTGCCTGTGTGTGCTGGTTGCAGAGGGTCCCCCTGACTCTGGCTGAGACTCCTCATAGGGGGCTTCTGATAAACTCTGTCTTCGTAAATAGGATCTATGTGGTGTTCCGGAGACTGCAGTGCCCTTAACTCGGAGCCAAGGTGGCTGTGCTGGCTGCTGTAAGATGCCCGAGACCCAGCTGCAAACAGATTTATAAGAGACATTTAAGAGAGAGAAAACAAGGGACAAATGCAGGATCTGACTATCAAAATTTTACGTGAAAGTAGAACTTAAACATAAAAAAAATCCCCAAACAAAACTAAGTAGGAAGTGTTTTCAACATGCAAATAAAAACAGCAAATAAGGGCAGCAACAGCTCCAGTTAATCACTTCAGCTGCATCATCCAGCTGCCTGCATCTACACCAAAATCTCATTTCTTCCAAGGAAACTACATATTTTGGTGAGATAGATACCATGATTACAATCTCTTCTTAAACAGAGACCAGAGAACCCACCACCTCCTCTCAAAAAAAAGAAAAAATACCCCACCTGCTCCCCCCAAAAATCCCAAACCCAAACTAAACCCAAACCGATCCCCTGCCACTGCCAAAAACCTCAAACAAACAAAAACAAACAAAAAAAGGCAAAAGCTGTGCAACTCAGAAATGTCCTCAACTAAACGGGTCCAAGACTGGGACAGGTAGGAGGACTGGGGAGAAAAAAGCAGCAGCAGTCAGAACTAGTTTTGTATGTTAAGCCCATATCTGAAGATCTACAAATGAATTAAGCTGGACATGATGAATGGATGTAGTTTTACATGAAGGCCGATCTTTTGGTTTCTTCACTAAAGTGCAATAGAGTGGTTGGTGCCTGATCAACATTTTGTCTTCAACACTTTCCAAAAAATCAAGTTGCTGAGACTTTCTACAACTTAAATATCCTCTGAGGATGAATAAATTAAACACGCCTCCTGAAAAAACTATTTTAAGGATACAGCTTATTTCTTTTTTTTGGGTAAATAACAAGATCAAATGGGATTTTATAAAAACATTTTCTTACTGTACTATTAGAAATAGTTTATATTAGAACATTTAAAGAGACTTGTATATTTCCAGCTGTGATTGAAGCTGTCACTTCAATCCTTTTGCCACTAAGGTATTTCATCTCTGTGGTCTGTTATCAAGATTGGCAAGGAGAGTCACCGGGATGCCATGCAAACATTACCCATTTTGAAGTTAAGAAGTAAGTAGGCAATAAATATGCAAGTAACACTTGGTAAATGTCAGGTCTATACCACAAAGTGGTAACATACTACTGAAGTGTTTAGAAAAGCAATCAAAGATACAAGTATTATGGCCCTTCCTGCTAGTTCTGTGAGGTTGAAATCCTGGATGTAGGTGATGTTCCACTGGCTTAGCTTGTACTGCTCAGACCATGGGTGTAGCCATTCCTGCTGAAAGCCTCTGCCACAATCATTGTGTTGGCAGTGGTTTTGCTGCATAAACAGACACTAAATACTCTTAAAATTCAAAGCACAGGTATGAAGTAAGGTGAGATAGCAACATAGGATAGAAACAAGAAATATACACAGACACAACATTATTTAAACTTTAATACAAATTGTCTGGAGAAAAGAATAATTTATTCCCTTTCCTTCTTCTAATCAGCTTGTGCCATAGTGTTTTCTTCTGAATTTTTCAACATTAGTGCATGTTTTCAGTGGAATGCCCTATTTGCATATTTTTCCCTTCAAACATTTTTCAGACTGACTTGCCATTAGCACACTGCTTAAAGTAATTCTGTTGCTCCCCTTACTAGAAAGTCTGCCAAGAATCCTGAAGACATATTTTATCTCTAACTACAGCAATTATCCAGAAAGTTGATATTACTATTACAGAATTAAATTCTTCATGGTCTACATTTTTAAAATGATCTTTAGCCCTGCACCCTTGGGAATGATTCTCAGAATAGCTGAACTGTTCCCATCAAGGTCTAGTATCCTTCAGAGTGGCCTGAAAAACAGCCTGTTGTGATTATGTCCAAATTTCAATGCATACTTGCTTGAATCTGTATTCAGAAGAAAAAAACCAGAAAATTTGAGGAGAACATTTCAGACATTCAACAGTGAATCAACAAACCAGGCTTGCTACAGAATGAAGAATTACAACCCATTTTAGAAGCACAGCAATTCTTTTGCCCACATACAAGTTAACAGTGCTTTTTGAACAATAGATTTTCTTCCTAATCCAGCTTCCTCTAAACCAAAAGATTTTTCCCAAGATTTTTCCCATTGAACTCAGTAGCAGTACAACCCAGATATCAACATGTTTTCCAAGTGTTATGGTAATCTTCCGCTGAGGTGGGCTTAATTTAATCTCCTTCATACTCTACCAGTAGTTCTGCATCTGCCAAGTGCTGGTACTAGTGTAAACAGAAGCTTAATATTAGTTTATTATGCTAATATTAAACAGAGATTTATTTGCAAACTACACATGTAATTAAGAGGCTAACACTACCATACTAAACCGTAAGCACATGTACAACCAGAGAAACTTCTTGACCAAAACACATAACCGACTTGATTTGACTGAGAACAGTTAAGTGGCAATCTAAAAACAATTTGAAGGCATCTGAGTAACAACATTATGAAGGAACATCTCCCCAAAAGTTCAAGAGTTAAAACTCTATGAGGGAGTAATTGCCACTATCCCTCTAATCTTTCAAGAAAATGAAGATTTCAACAGGTAACTAAAATATTTTCATTTTAGAAACAAAACCACTCTCAAACCTCAGAAATTGAGGCCATTTTTAAAGCATGTCTCTAAAACACCTTCAGCTTCAAGCAAAAATGATACTTTTCTATATACAATTTTACTACACTGTTTCCAAATTATCAGATATCAATATTTAAAGACAAAATACTACCACCCTTTAAGGTTCTTAAATCTAGTTAAAAAGATAATAAATCAGAAGATTTATAAAAAGATGTAATGCCATCATAATTTTTAATGTTTCTATTAAGTTGGTACTTAAAAAACTTGAACAGCAAGCTGATTTAAGCTAAAATTTCTCTTTAGTTGCTCTTAGAGGTTTTTCTATGAATTAATTTATTCAAGTCTCAACTGAGGAGCAACAGGTTTTTATTGCATAATTTATTTAAATATTAAAATCAACTAACTAGTAGCTGTCATACCAAGAGTTATATCCAGGAAAGGTCACATAGATAACTTACAGATTTCAGAGAACTGAATCCCACCTCATCTACATACTCAGCCCTCCACCACAGTCTGCTGCTTTGGAAGGCACTGGAGAGACAGTTGAGATAACTGATCAAAACAAAGACTGTGAACTCAAAGAACTGATGTCACTGAGAAGGAGAGAGGTGTAACAGGCCTCCTGCCTGTATCCTGGGTTAGCAGCAGCTACATCCTCTCCTACTCAAAGCTGCAAGCTGATCCGTATCATTGGCTTCAAAAACACTTGCATTAATGCTCTCTGAAGCTCACAGAGGCTGGAAAAGCAAGAAGGTCAGAATGGAAAAGCAGCAACCAATATACTACTAAGAAGCAATAAAACATAAGATTACCAAGGCCCACGAGCACTCTCGCATTAAGGAGGCTCAGTGCCCTCAGAAGCGGTTTCCCTAAACTTAGAGGCATCATGAATGCATGGCTTACCTTGAACTGCACTTGTCCAAACCTTGTTCTTAACCAGCTGCCACCCCTTCACCCCACTAATAGCACTGCACCTCTCTGGGTTGCCTGAAATCAAAGCAGTGATGTGCATCAAGGCCACACACCTTTCTCCCATGTATTCTGAAAACGGACTCAGCCCCACTCCCTGGCCAGCCCACCCTGACAGCTATGCTATTTTTCCTTCAGAGAAGTATCAGGCATCAAGCCCGTTCACAGACAGGTCTATGCTCAAGTTCAAAGAAAACTCATTATTAAACTTTCAGTCCTGCAAGTTGTTATTTACAGATGATGTAGCCAGCACCAGAGCATATCCAGAACTCTCACAAACATGGTGGTGAAAAAGTGGGGTAGTAGAATAATTAAAAAAAAAAAACAACAACCAAACAAACCAAACCAATCCAAAACCACTGAGAAGAACTAAACTATTAATTAGGGGTTCAAGAAATTATCCGTTAATTAATTACTCCAATAGTCCAATCTTGTTTGACAAAAGACTGAAATTATTTGATTGCAATGCCAGAGATGCATCACACCAGAAGGTATATAGAAGATTATACAGCTCTAAAATAGCTGTGAGAGGGTACCAAATTAAGAAAAAAAAATTGTTAATTTTAATTTTTTGAACAGAAACTGATTTAACTACAGGAACAAAAGCACACAGTAAGGAGAGTCTTCTCTGTCTTCTGAAGGCTCCAAGACTGAAAGCTGAAAGCAAGTGGAATGCCCCTTCTTCTGTATCACTGTGGAGCTTTTAGAAGTACTCTGTGGTCAGGTTCCACCAGAGGTATCACATGAGCCCCCAGCCAGGTGAACTGGATTAGGGCAACAATGATAACCTAGAACTGTCCGGATGAAAATATACATTCCTACATGTGGTATTTCCTCTCTTCTCACATTCAAGAGGCGCTAGAAAGAAAACATGAAAAGTGCAGTCCTACCAAATTGGATCAAAAAGTCAATCTCCACTCCTTATACCTGAAAAATGTCCACCCTACTAGCTCAATTTTTCCACATTTTTAGATGTGTTCCTCAGTACTACAGGGAAACAGTTGCTTCCTAGGAAAACGCTCTTTTTTGACCAAGTCTCACGTTCCACAGGAAGAAAAATACTGTAATCAGACAAGCGTAACATGAGAGAAATACACAAAATAATCCCTAATTGCTCTTCAGAGCTGCTGCAGGCTGTCAAGAGAATAAATACAACAGACATGTTTGAATGACACTGATAATCTGACAGTTTAGGTCAATAAAGTAAACCAATATATTGGCAGCATTTTTCATTTCAAGAAACTAAAGACATTAAGACTACTGAAATTAATGGATCATGGGCCTTTGTGTATGCTTTCATAAATCTCGACCAGTTTTTATTTGTGCCCCCTGTAAAAGCCTTTATAACCTGCCATCCTGCCTTGCTGCAGCCTTAAGATGAAGCCCTACAAAGTCATGATACTCTCTAAACATCTCTGGTAGCAAGAGCATACAGTACTGTCCTCCTCTCCAGGATTTAAGAGCTCCTTGGAAACATGAAATATGCAAGTGATCATCTCCATGTTAAAAAACCCCTTCAGATTTAACCAGATAAACCATTCAACCCTCATTCAGAAATCCTCCATCATTAAACACATTGATCAAGAGTCCTGTTAAGCAATTTCCTTATGTATAGGATGGAGAAATATCATTAGTAAGACACGAACTGACGTTCAACGAGCAGTCTATTACCCCTTATCAGCTACATGTTAACAACTAAAGTTAACTTAATTAATTTAACTTTGTTGCAACTCCTCACCTTTCAACACACAACAGATCTCTGGCTACTTGAGGCTCTAAGTATCAAAATCAGACTAAACACACTACAACACCTTGCACTTGGAAGATGCATCTTTCTAACAAGGAGGATTAAGGATCCATAACTGGCTGCATTAATATTTAATTTTAAATATAATGACAATGTTGCTTAGACTAAAAGTTTATTTTAAAAAAACAAACAACAAAACCAACCCCAGACAATGGTAAAATTGCAATAAGCTCATCACTGAGTTAAAGGACTGCAGGCACAGAATCTGAAAGAGAATCATAGGAATTTTGTGGCTTTGGTATGTTGCATGCTTTTCAGAGGACTGAAAGAACTTTTTGATTTAAATAGCACATCATGGCTGAAAACCCTTTTTGATGTTTCTCTTACATGCTTGTCCTGAAATGCTACTCTTCTTATTAAATAAATAAATAAATAAATATATACAGTAGATCAGGTCATAGCTTCACTGCAATTCTGAAAAGCAACATGTGAGAAAGAGCATATGAATGGTGGGATTTTTACTCTGAAGTATTATGTAGTGAAACCTGTTTTACAGGTACTAACCTGTTTTAATTTACACAGTAAAGAAATTGATGTGAACACAAGTGCAGAATTAGAAGTGAACAGGAGGAGAAGAAGAGTCAAACATTCACAGCTTGAGTTTTGATACTGACTTTGTTTTGTGCCAGAAATTTATGCAGAAACATCTCCGAAATGCCTGCCTGAATGTATGCATCTCCTAGTCATAACATCAGAAAAGGAAAGTATCATCTACAAGTAATACGACTATAAATAAAACTAATAAAGCTCAGATAAGGGGAATGTAACAGCACTGCGTGATGAAAGTTACTGTACCAAAGAGAAGAAAACACTTCTAACTTGACTAGTAAAAGTGAGTACAAATCGTTAAGACATGACAGATGGTTAAATTAACCAGTAAGACATGACAGGCCATATGGCAGTACCAGCTAATGCACACCTTGGTACATCAGCTTGGGCCCCTAGCACACCAAAGATCTGCAGTCACTAGAACCAGGACACAGTCTGTAGTGAATTCTTTTTAACTGGCTTTAGGGTTTTTTTAAACACAGGATTCTCACCTGTTTAGATTTTACATACACACAAACATAAATGTATCAATTTTTTTCTTTCCCGAAATACTGGAATTAAAGATTAACTAACAAAAGCTCAGAATTAAAACTCATTTCTGTCTTTTCCATTCTCACAACATCATTCTCTCTACGACTCGGGACTATTTGTACAGATAAAGAAAGAAATAACGCCCTCAGTAAATTGACTTAATTACACATGACGTCTTTCAATTGATATCAAACTCCGTATGTCTGAAAAAACCCAGGGATATGCTAGTTCAGCATTCTCAGCCCACACTATAGGAGCTCACCACCAAACAAGTCTGTGCCCCAACATTCAAGTCCCCAGAACTTAAAAAACAGCCTTGCCTCACCTGCCAGTATCTTAGACTGCTTTCCCTCAGGTTTTCTACTTAAAAGATTAAAATGCAATACAATGCATGGTCTGGAGTGTTTCTTGCAAACTCTCACTGCACTGTCAAACCTCTTAGCAGTGTCACCGTCAGGATACTGCCAGGTTCAGCTCACACTGTAGAACTTTCCAGACATAAATTGTCCATTAACCAGATTAAGTATCTTAGGAAAGTCTCCTCAAAACAGATTGGCTTTGGCTGCTTAAGGGACACCATAAAACCAGCATCTGAACTAGCAGTTCAGCAGTTTTCACATCAGTGCTAAAAATAGAGAAAGGAAGGAGGGAAAAAAGGGATTACACTTTTGTAAGTGTAATGAGCAGGCCCCAAATAAACTTTAAAAATCATTCAGTAAAGCTTATTATGTCTTATAAGAAGTACCTATATAATTTTTATCCGATTTAAACTAGTTTTTAACCAAATATTGGCATACATTGCATTTCTAAGCATATTTAAAAGAAAAATAAGGGTAAATATTTTTTAAGTTGTCTACGATTTTAGTCATGCAATATGACTTTACTGCAAAGTATTGTATCAGTTAGTATAATTCTAAAAATCCAGGGAAAACAGAAAAATCCCATCATTAATTTGTACCTTTTCCCAAGCATTTTCTTCTTTCTGCTACTGCCCTCGTTTTGTTGAAAAGAATTCACCTGCTTAAAACATTTTATCAAAAATAAATTGCTAGGGGAAAAGAAAAGTTTGACTGGGAGCAAAGATATAAGAGGCAAAGATAGCCAGGAAGAAACAGCAGATTAAATGTGACAGACAAGTTCAGGGAGATAATTCCTATTTAGTTTCTGATCTAGGGTACTGTCAGTGAAGAAAAAACGAGAAACAGAAACTGTCCCAAACCAACCACTACCATATATCAACAACTTGCTTTCAGCAGGGAAGGAAGTGATAGATTTATTTTTTTAAAACCATTTAGTAAATGATCATATTGGGCATTACTTTGTGTTTGTTTGGGTTTTCTTCACTCCTATCTCTTAAGGTCGGCCTCTTCCACATCCCTCAACCCTGCCAATCTTAGAAAAAAAGGGAAAAAAAGTCTCATGCACAATGGCAGCAGATACTGCTATCTGGTGATACAAATCACTGTTCCAAACTTTCCTGCTCGCTAACCACTTTGACTGAGGGCTGAGTATCTCAGCAATAGGATGATGTTACTAAGCAACACTGCCAAGCAGCCCTGCATAAGCTTTTTGGATTGCTCACCACAGCTTCACGACAATTGAAAACAATATTAGGCCTTTGTAGCAGCAGAGATCTTTGAAGTTTTGCTAACCTTGATCTTAGAAAAGATAAAAAAATTATTATTTCCAATTTTGAGCTCTAAAAGTTTCTGTTGCACCGTGGGCTCTATGCTGATGCAGGGGCTGTGGCAATGCATTCAACTCAGCAAGTAAAGGAACAAAATACTAGTGTACTTGATGAGACATGCCCCAAAAGCAAATATCCAGGAAAAAAACCCTCTACGGGACAGTCTGTGAAATCCCATAGTGAATGCTTCACTGACAAGGATTGCAAACCAAAGGGAAGAAACAGCGCATCCTTAATTCCCGAAAGCTGTGTCTTCCTTCTTTCACAAGGCCGTACCTAAGCAAACTTGGAGACCCAATTTCTGCTGGTTAAGCAGCAGCATAGGCTACACATCCAAAACCCCAAAGGTCTTCACAGGGCTAGAGACCACTTCCAGCAGCATGAGTTATTTGCTAAAAAGTGCTGCTGCCTCTAGCAAAACAAATCAGGCACTATTGCACTAATGCCTGCTGGAGAAAATTTAACTTTCTGATCGTGTTTAACAGTGTGGAAAAGCACAGCAGCTAAAAAACCCAGCAACTCTCAAGCCTTTCCCCAAACTGAGCATCAGCTCAGTCAACCTTAAACAGAGCAAGTTCTCACAGCAGCTCTGGTGCAGGGGGAAGGGGAAAACCTTTCCACATCAACTCCTCCCTGCACAGAGAACAGAAAGAGTATCTAGAGCTTAAATCCAACTAGAAGTGAAATTCTCAAGATTTTCACAGAGAATTTGTTAAGGAAGGTGCTTTTTAGGCCAGTGGTTCCCAAAGGGAAAAACAGTCACTGCAACACTGTGGGAAAGGTAACATCAGAAAACAAGTCAGTTGGGTAATGAAGTGTCAAGTCTGCCCAACTACAGTATTCCTCAACTGGCTTTTGCTGGGCAACCTGAATTCTTTATCTAATTGTGCTGCTGTTCCTAGAAGATCACAATTCCAAGAGGTCACTTTCCTGCTAATAGGGAAAAGGCAAACATAGTTCCAATGAATCCAGATCACGCATGCACTTTTTAAAAAGTATTATCTTATTATGAATATTGTTCTTGTTTTGCAAACTTATGTTCCAGTTTCTGACAGACACAGCTGAAATCTAAGACACCGTATCTGAGGTTTACTCACAGAAATGTGCTGGTAACTTAACTTTTGTAATTCCTTTTACAAGAAGATTGCACATTATTAGACGTGTGAACAATATTAACTTTTGAAAATTTTATGTGTAACACTTTATACTCAAACTTGGCTTTCACTAAGAGAATAGAGAAAATCATCGGGTAGTATTTGTTCTTTTACGCAAAGTCATCTTTGATAGAATATTAAACACTTTGTCCTCCCAGAGGCTTTCTCCTCCTCAGTGAACACTTGCTTGCAGTCCCTGGTTTCTAGACTTCACCAAGATGTGAGGTATAAGTACGTGACATTCCAGGAGAAAAAAAATGGGAGTTCATTATCTTTGTCTTTTTCTCAATGCCAAATTCAAGAAAGGGAAGATATTGCTGGATATTCTGTAACACAATCTATTACTCATCAAGTTTTCATTATCCATTTGAGACTCATTGCATTTAAAATATGGGAGTTAAAACATGGACATTTTATTAAATGTATACATAATCAATTTGAATATAATCTAACTAAAGAATTTAGTTATGCCTGTAAAGAAGTCTAGACCAACAATTACCCACTTTGACAATTATGCTCAAAAGATTATTGTACCATTATTCGAGCTGGTTTTAGGTTGTTTCCATTATGTAGACATTGAGACCTCTTCTAGAAAACTTAAAATAATCTCCTATTACTAAAATCATTATAATCTAAAGCAAGTCTAACAGGGATGCTCTAAATAAAACAAATGCCGAATGTAGAGACAAAGAAAAGGAATACTGTTAACACCATGACATGAGTAGCTTAAGAACTTAAAGTTTTTGCTGGAATAATCATTGTATCCCAGGTATCTTCATGAAAAAATGAAGTTCTCTCTTTTAGTTCATTATTCTTACTAATATAGCAATCACTCAATAGCATGTATTTAGTATTCAAATTCCAAAAACTCAGAAAAATACCTTATTTAAATCCTGCCAAAATAAGCAACAAGCAAAGGAGGAAACGGATGGCTACAGATTCTTTTTAGCAGGAACTTAGATTAAAAAAAAAAAAAAA
>VZTE01001408.1:494151-504948 GCA_013397775.1 Eulacestoma nigropectus | reverse complement strand
AGGAAAATAAAATAAAAAAAAAAAAAAAAAAAAAAAAAAACCAAAAAAGAAAGAAAGAAGAGTGAGAGCAGAGAAGAAAAGAAACAAAACCAGCAAAACAGACTTTGCAATTAACCTCACAAATTCAGATTATTGCTGAAAAGCATGGCCAGAAAAGGACCTCAGGCTGAAAGAGTCCTGTCACTCCAGCAGAGGGTCCATGCTAAACAGAAATGGCCATGACAAATGCTGCAGGAGACAAATGGTGAAAGAAGGTCACTGGCAAAAGGAAAGCAGATCTAAGATAAAGAACATAAGAAATGTGTTCTAAGCAGTTTGCAATGAACTACTCAAAGTGTTCAGCTTCAAGGATGGCTTTAACAGTAATTTCAATTAGAAGAATGAGATGCGTGTAGTCCCAAGGTGACAAGCACATGAGGCATTCTGAACTGTCATACAATTAGTTCCTGGTTATTCATAAATGCAAATTGACACCATTTGCATGTCAAATGGCTGCCCTGCCTGTGAAGCCAACACTTCCATGGCCATATGGCTGGCTGAAGACATGTGCGTCAAGTTTTGTCGGATTCTACAAAAGCAGTCCAAAATCTATTGCAGACTGAAAAAAGCAGTGATGTGCTATCCATCAGAATCTTGATAAATTTCAGAGAAAAAGAGTTTTTCAGCTAGGACAGTTAATTCCTGAATTCCTGGATTCACAAGATAGGATCTTAAGCGTGGCAGAACACGAACTAGATCACTTTGGAGAAGACGGCTCAGCTGTGTTCAGCATTAGCTTCAGATTCTTGCCAAAGGCATCTCAAGATGCAACACAGACAAGGATGACGAGCTATACAGAAACTGCAACTTCAGACAGGAAGAAACGCAAAATTTCTATGAATAAACCTTGAAAACTTTGAAGTTGGGTCAGAGACCAGACAAAGTGCAATCGTGGCTGGGGGGTCACTGTATTCACTAGGGCTACCAGATTAAAACCTTTTGAGGGAAAATGGAGGAGCATTAGCTCACAAAGATGCACCAGTCAAACATGTCATGGTTGGTTAGTCAAAGCCCTAAAATCAAAGGCTGATGGTGAAAAGCCACTCAGAAGATACCTTTAGCTCTCATTCCCTCCTTGGTCTGATGAATCATAAAAATATAGAAAGGCATGGGTTGGAATGAACCTTAAAAATCATCTAGTTCAAATCCTGTCCATCATGGGCAGGGATGAACTATCCTAAAAGCTGCCAGGGACTCAACTAATCTTGTCTTTTTTCATAGAATGGCAAATCCTTCATCAAATTATTTATTCTTACCAAGATTCAGCACTCTTAATGAATAACCTCCACTTACTACGTGCAGCTATGTAATCTAGTAGCCTTTCTTCCGCAGAGAAATGGAAGAAACAAGCTAAGTCAGGTCTGTGTACAACAAGTTTCTTCATTTCTTGATAATCCACGCAGGACAGTTCAGAAGAGATGAAGGCTAGAAAGAGTGTCTCTTGCCTACAGAGAGTCACAGCTGTGTACAGCTCATCAGATGAAGTCCTAATCCTGTACAACATTCCCAGTTTTGCTTGTTATGTGAGGCCATGTTAAGCCATGAAATATTTTATTATGTTCCTGATATAGGTGGCTCAGATATGCTGTACTCAACCAGGTCACACAGGTACTTTCCTACTTTTCTTTTCAGCCAAAGATGCCGAACATGTAACTAGATATTACGTGTATTATTACCTTGGCTCCAATTCTGTTCTTTCCCTCCCATCTGCAAAACTCTTTCTACACAGGATTTATCTTCCTCTCTTTAGAAAATGCCTCCTAAAATTCCACTATCACGAAGTTTCCTTGGCTTATTTCACGGTTTTGTGCCAAGATAATAAAATGAGAAAGTATTTTTCAAGTCGCTAAAAGAGTTCTCCTTGTGAAAGTCTATTAGTAGTATCCTTCCTTTCCATTACTTCAATCTTCAAAATGACAAACTGACAATATTCCTTTACCCAGGTCCCTGCCCAACTACAGTCTTGCAAGAATATCCATCTTCTCTAGCTTAACTAAACATTTCCCAAGTGGCATTACAGAAAATGCATGCTCAGAGCCCTGACAGGAAATAGAAAGACATCAAATATAATCTAAGAAAAGGTCAGTAAGCAGGGCATTCCAGCACAATCTGTTTTTGGAGAACTCATGTTGCAAATTATCCCATTAACCATTTACTACCTTCACGTCTTACATTATCCTTTCTATCAGTTTTTGTTGTAATGTCCAAAGATCACCGTGATTAGCGGGTCTACAATTTTTCTTTCACTCAGTCCTCTCTTTCTCCAGGGTATATTAGTCCCAAACTCACAAAGGGCTGTCATCTTGTCTCCCTCCACCTTCTTTTCCCCCACAAATATCTGAAAGAGTCCAATTCACCCTCCTTTACAGACCATGCTCCCAGGACTTTGAAGAACTAATGACACCTTTTGGTGAGCAAACGTAAACATGACTGCATTCCCACTGAGCCAGCATGCTCAGGGAAGTTGGCGGGTGGGGGAAAGACCCCATGGAGAGGTGTCATTTTGCTCTCCAGTGGCAGGAAATCTGCCCTAGTATCAGAGGGTCACAGCTCCTTCTCCACCCTTGCCTTCCTCCCAGGCAACACTCTTTAAACCCAGGGACAGCTTTAGCCCTATGATCAAAAGCTTTTACTGCCTGAGAGCAGCACAGCAGGCTAGCTGATAAAAGGGATGGTTTGCACCTGGACTGGACAGAGAGGATAAGGGGCAATAAGGCAAGACATAGACATACACTATGGAGGAAGTAAATACAGAAAAGCATATGCAAAAATTTCCTCAGTAAAGGGAGGATTGCATGAGCTTTCAAATCACTTGAAGTCAAACTAATATGGCACTTTTCTACAACACCATCATAGAATGGTTTGGGTTGGAAGGGACCTTAAAGATGATCTAGTTCCAACTCCCTGCCATGGGCAGGGACACTTCTTCACTTACACACTGTAAGTTGCCTCTTGATGTACTGACTAAAAATCTATATGATCCAACTGGCAGTTTCATATGCCATGCCTTATAATTTTAAGATTAGCCATCACTTGGTCCTTCTCATTTCAGCATATTAAATTGTGACTCTTGCTTCTAAACACTTACGATAATGTACAATTCCATTAATTCATTATCATTAGACAGTATCTCTCTGTCTTCTCCAATATCACTTTTATAAACCCAAAAGGTATTCTGTTCTGGGTCCACATCTATGTGATTTTCAAATTTGACCCTACGATTACTGAAAAATTGCCACATTTATCTCCCATGATTGCTCACAGAGCAAATTTGGTCCAGTGTAGCTTCTGGCAGGTGCCACCACTGACAAGTAATGTGTCTCACCTATGAGCACTCTGCATCTGGCACAGGCAAGCATGGGCACCTCCTCACCCTTTATTTGGCCTTAAATAAAGAGAGCCTTCCTCAAATGCCCATTTTGCCACCTTCTTTCTGCTATAATTAATTACTTTTGATCAGAGGCACCTGCACTGCTTTAAAGAGAGTGTGTGCACACAAAAAAACTAAAAGCTATTAGATATCCCAACAAATGAATGCTTATGTTACTATGAGCTGCATACTGACTTTCTAAATCTCAGCTACTCCATCTACTCTTAACAGTTTCTGTGCTACAGCAACTGGAGAGGATGATGTTTTCCACAACAGTAAAAATGAAGGGCATGTTCTCACTTCCCTCAAATACTGAAAGACCATGATGAACGTAAGATTTCTGTCACTTTTTATCCATTCGTTTGCAACAAACATTTCCAGGCTACTGGATAAGGCCTTGCAACAAGGTTTGAGACCGAGGAAGCTGCAGCTTTCTTTGCCCAGTGCATGAGCAAGACAAACACAGTCATCCCATTTTAGACTCTACAGCACAAACAAATATTTTCACTGATGCCACAAAAGCCTGAGTGTCAGAAATTTGACAGAAGGGGACCTTGCCTTTGCCTAATACTCCCTATTCCGTACAGCAGCAGTCTCTTCTGCTCTCAAGAAGTGAGTTCGAGGCCAAAGACCTATGGCACAGAATCACATTCCTGGCAACTGAAGAGGACAAGAGGTACATGAGGACAGCACTGAGACCTGAAGGCAAAAATGACTTGTAATAGGCAAGGATGAGACTCAGCCTCACTAGCATGCCCTTAAGACCCAAAATTTTGGATGCACAATCATTTATGAGGCGATATTCTCCTCCTGCAATCTCATATGCTAAACAGAACACAGATCAACATAAGCAAGACAAGCATATAAACTGCAGTGCCAACACTGGTTAATGTATTTCCATTGCTATAACCTAAGTTCCATAAAGTCAGCCTCCCAAAACACTGCTCTTTGACTTCATACATTTCACTGGATTTCAGTAGCCAAGAAGAACTGGCAAATTCCAGTTCCTTGGTTTAACCATCCTTCTGCTAGGGACATAGATTTTTCTCTGTTAGCTTTTTGTCAACTACACCTCCTTCTTGTGCTCCTGCTCAGCAGGTTTATAAGCAGAGACATTTTAAACTCCGCTCTGATGCTTAGGAAATTTCTTCTAGTGACTTGCATGCTTAAATTTGAATCCTGGCCTTCTTAGGTACACTGCTAAAGTTCAGAACTAGAGGCCAGAAACCACATGTGTGGTTACCAAGCAACAGCACAGGCCTCAGTAGTCCCCAGAAGCATGTCTGATGTTACATTCACCTAAAATCCCAGAAACAGCCACTGCCACTCAGTTTCCCAGTCACTTGGTTAAAATACTTGCAGCTTTATACAAGTTGAACCCATTTTCAGCAGTGCTGCACACGGGTGCTCTTTGCCCAAAAGCTTGTTAGTTTGCAATATTATTTGATTTCACATCCCTCTGAAAGACCATTAGGAGGATCAGTCAAACAATTTCCCTTCCCGAGAATGGGAAGCAAAGGGAAAGGTGGTGAGCAGTGAGAAAACAGAACCCAAGTTTAGACATATTTCTTGTGTTTGCTCACACTGGCAGCCAAAGATCAAGTTCATTAGCTCAAAGATGCACATGGGGCTTCTGTACTTGGCTCTTGTCAATTACTCCTCTCCTACGAGCAAATTAATTTCATGTAAGCTAGATCTGAAAGAAACAGGAGCAAAAATCATGGCAATAATAACATATTTCAAAGTCATCCACCCTATTCCTTCTGCTTTTTTGCTGTACTGTCCATTGTGGATATCTTTTTCAAGCTGGAATTTAGCACTATTGTAAAGGTTCCAGTTGTAACAATTACAATCATAACTACTGCTGAAGTAGGTAGAATAAGTGGCAAAGAAAAGCAAAGTGAACACTGAGCTGTATATTTGTATCAACTCCAAACAACTCCAGCATATCTAACCTCCAGGTTGTAATGTGGAAACAAGTAATTTTGTATCCGAAAGACACCAAATATTAAGTTCTGATTAATATCTGAAATATTGCTGGATATTACCCAAAATCTTCCACTTGGTTTTCTTATCTGAAAGAAAGAGTCTCAAAACAAACAAGAGTAGAAGGAGAAAAAAAAATGCTAAGATTGCAGTGTCTGTCTCAGAACAAAAGAGCATTAACAGTGTTCTCATGTGTAAAGGCTCTGACAGCAGATAAAGGAATTTTCCAGCTAATAAAAACAAAGAAAAAAAACTTAGAAACATCTATGGAAACTATTTTGGTTAAAATTAATGAAGCAATTTGGTTCTCCCTATAAAAGAGATACTCACGGGATTCTGCAAAAATACAAAATAGTTACAAGAAACAACTGAGTGTCTTTTCTGTTATGATCAATCATATAGATGGTCCAAGAGCTTATCTTAAAGGCAGAAAAAAAATCCAAATATTTTTCTTCCTTGCCTGTCCAAAGAAGTACAATGGCACGTCACACCTAGACTGTTTTATCAGCTCAGCCCAGTGTCTCAGGTGGGGATTTAAAGGTACAGGGAACTTTTAGTTCTGGGGTGATTTAGATTCATTTTGGCTATAAGTTAACAGTAATGCAGCTATTCTAGCACAAATACATAGTGCAGTGGGATTTACTGGAGAACTCCTAACACTTAACAAGATATTATTTTTAAAGATGGCAATGAACTAGTGATATACAGATGATCCAATATCTTCATGCAATCGAAAGGATACATCAATCCATGCTAGTGGTAATGCTGATCAGTTATCCCATACAAAGTTGCTTAAGCTGTTCTGTGCCCCTATAATTGCACACTCACATGCTAAAACATGTCAACACTCACCACCAAATACAAGTCCTGCCATAAAACCCCACAGGAAACCAGGGTTCAACACATCATATGCAGTGAAAAGCTTATAGAAGGAGAAAGCGTAAAGGAAGGTCCTCAGCAAAGAGAGAGAAGAGTGAGGCAAAACAGATGAAGGAGCAGAAGGAACCAATTAAGACCCTGATAAACTTAGAACTCTTTGCTCATTAAAGAGTGGAAAGCATATTTTATGTATTAACCCATGCCACATTTTTATAAACTAGCGTTATTTTAATGTTAATACTACGTGTGCATACAAACAGTCCTACTCAGAAAGGAGAAATTCCTTTCCATTTTGATTTTACAGGGACTTGAAAGAAGATTGTTTGTAAACACCAGGCTGAGCACTGAGGTTTTCAACAGTGCTGTCTAGAGGGATGCTGCAGCATTTGTTTCAGTGGAACGTGTCACCACTACATGAAAGAGAGCTGTATAATATTCTTTCCACCTAACATTATACCAAGTGATTCACATCAACACTCATTTCTTAAACTTAACCTTTTAGTACAGCTTATGAAACATGGTGCAGTTTTCCAGCAGGATTATCACCTTTTTACTATTTTGTAATAAGGCAATGCATAAAACTACTTTCCATTGCCTTATGTGTCCCTAGTCTTCCCTAAACCTGGGTGAAGAGGCAGGAGTGGCTCTGTAACATCGGGGCTGCTCCCAGCTGCATAACCTGAGGCACAAACCACCTGAACAACACACTTTAACTGCTTCCTTTACCTCTGCTCCTAAACAAACTCAGTACTCCTCTAGTACCGTCTGTCTGATTCTGCCCAGCAGGAGATGCTTCAGAAGAGCATGAAGAGTGGGCACCTGTGCCATGACCTGCCTCCTGTTTCCCTATGCTTCTGCTGCTTGCTGTCCTTCACACTCCTCCTTCCAAGCAAAATGGGCTGCTTTGCTGAGTTTGGCTCCCAGCTGCACCCCGAAGCTCAGTCCAGGTGTGGAAGCTGCAAGAAGGTATTTACAAACTGTGCTTTCTGGATTTGGATTGCTGCTTGAACAGACGGTCAAATGTGCTTTGGAGCAGTGCAGAGCAGAAAACTACTTCTAAAACTGTAATTGCAGATCATAGCAATGAAGCAGCTAGACTAAGAATAAACACAGCAAATGTACACTCACCAGAGCCACTATATACACATGTACACACACACCCATACACACACACACTTGGCAGTGGCAGCAGCTCAAATATAACTAGACTAAAAGCCATTTCTGAAGACGTTTCTAAGGTTACTCGGTTAAAACTGAGTCATTGCACGCTGTTGCATGTCTCATTTGAAATTCAGGATGAAGTCTAAGAATTGCCATTTTTATAATTTCAAGTTGTTTCATAATCAATTTTGTAGGAAATTAATATAAATAATGCCATCTCTTCAGTTAAGTTTTACACAGATTATGTTTTGGGCCATCTGTGTAACTTTTTATTTGAATTTTTAAAGAAATGGATCTTATCTGAATGTCTTCTCTTTTAAATATCTAAGTCAGGCACTGCTACAGTTTGGCTTGTGTAGCACACTGAAACCCAGTAGTATTCATGAACTAGATAGCTCCAGGACAAATTTCTAGTATCATGCAAAAATAATTAAAACAAATGCATTATTTGTGTTTCTATTAATTACTACAAATACTTATTTTTTTATTGCCAGATATAAAAAAGATTACTGAGTTTAACATCATCCCTATGATGACACATACATACCAATGCAACTTAACATTAATCACAGTAGGCAAACCATCAATCAGTGCAATGTGACAACTATTCTCCATTCCTCCTCCTCCTCTCTCTCTCTCTCTCTCAAAAAGCCCAAAAAAACTTCAACTCATCTTTGGATGTTCTGAACAAGAAACAAAACCACTATTTATTGAATATTAGCGTTTCAAAATACATTTGCTTGCTCTCCTTCTCAGTGGGTTTGATTTCTAAAAAATTTTTCTAACATTTTTTTCTAATGACTGAAAAACTCCTGCAAAAATATAATATACTTAGAGCTCAAATTCCAAACCTGTTCTGAGCAAAAACACTTAGAGAAAAAAAAAAGAAATTAAGATTGCCTTAGTAGTATCTGTAACATCTGATCCTGGCTAACTCTAAAGCATATGCTAATTTTAAGCCTCTGAGTAGTCCATTGACTTCAGTGAATCCAGTGAAAGTCTAGAAGATTAGTCAGGCACTTAACACTGCTAGCAAATGTGTAACTCCGGGATGGCAGGGAGGCCATGAGGAACATGCATAAGAATGGCAATGGAAAATAAGGGGTAGGAGCACACAATAGGAAACCTTTCCAAAAGAATGGATCATGTGATAGAGCTCCTTTCAAGGACTACTTGAAAGGCATGTCACCACTGTGGGGAAAAAAAAAGAAAATATATTTACTAACACACTGTTGCTTACACCGAGTCTTTCAAGTAGCAATACTCTCTCTCTGCATGTCTGCCACCTAATACAAGTTACAAGATTTTCCATGTGTTATAAAATAAAACAACGAGGGGTTCTACATATCTTAAAACCAAATCCCTAAGAGATGAGTGACCCAGTAGATTGTTACATCAGTTCTGATCAGCCCAACACTTGGCAAAGCTAGTGTTACTTTATCAGTTTTTACAAACTCAACAGCAAACTCTCAATCACTATTTCCCTCCCATAGTAAAATCCATACAAAAATACACCAGCCATTTCCTAAATGCATGTATCATCTATAGGCTTTTTCCTTCACCAAAGCCATAAATCAGTAAATCAGGCAACTCCCTGCAGTAGGCTTTAAAAAGATGCAGGTTATGCAAGATGCAGAAATCTCATCAAAAGCTTTTATTTAAAAGCAATCCAAGACAATGAATGTCATTTCATTAACTTTTTTTCAGAACAAAGTAGAAAATCCTATTAGGAATGTCTATAGAAGCACTATTGGCCAAGAAGGCCAAAAAAACCCTAAATCCACGTTTCAACTTGGATGTAGCCCAGGACGAACAGCTTCTGTACCACTTCAGAGTCATTATGATGGACCTTAAACTCTATAGAAGAAAAGTTGGACTAAGTTATCATCACAGCTTTGATGCTGCAATGCTATAAAATATGCCTTCTTAAAAAAAAACTAAAACCAACCCCCCAATACAACACAAATTCCAGTGCTAACAGTACATAAACAGGAAAAAGTACTGTGCCTGTTAGAAATTTCCCAAAGCAAAGACTTCTAGCCTAGAACAGAGGTAAGAAAAATCAGGGAAATATTAATAGCTCATAGCCACAGGTGTAGAAGTTTTAAATCGATTTTTCCTCTGTTCCTTTCATGTTGAGTTCCATCCATGCCTTTTTAGACTCAAACAACTCTCATTACAGGATGAAGTTAGAAAACTCCCTAAAATGCAAAGTCTACGGCAATGCTAAATTTCCACTATACAAAGGCAGTATTTAATACTTGTGGCCAACACTGTGTTGGACTACAGCAGGGAGAAGCTGTATTAATACAATTGCTAAATAAACCACTTAGTATTCTGAGACTCACTATTTGACAACAGGCTTGATATAAGCATCCTGAGATCTTGAATTTTACCTCAACTTAATGAATATCTAGGTGAAGATATAAAGTTTTAAAATCTCTGCCCTTTAAATAGGAAAAAAACCACCAGCAAATAGTTCCTACAAGGAGATAGATCAAAACTGTATTTTACTATTAGTTAATTCCATCTGTGTGTTTGGACACGCTGGAATTATACAGGATGCTGACAACAGCTGGAGTGGGGGAGGGGGAGGTGGGTGAGAGGAGAAAGGGGGGTGGGGTCTTCACTCCAGTAAGAAACTTGTGTACCTGACTGATAAACTCAGCCAAACTTCTTTATGTATCCTATTTATCTTCAAATCTATTTATGTCACACAAGAGAACATATGAGCATAGCAGCTGTTACTATAGCAATGAAACTGGAAATTTTGAGAACACAAAAAACCCACCCCTGAAGGATGCTCAGTTTAGCAGAGAGATGGTTTAGAGAACAGCGCACCAGTATCTCACTTCTAGGATCTGCTCAAAGTCTGCGTTTACAGAGACATTAAATCAGCTGTAACAGCCTGTTCCCCAAAGAGCACTCGGAGCCAAATCACCGCTACCTCTTACTCGGCACGACTCGGTACATCGGGAGTTCCTGCTAAGTAACCCCAAACTTGCCAAGTACGCCAGAGCCGCCTGTAAATCCGGGGAACAGCGATTCCCTGCAAAAGGCTCAGAGGTTCTGATCGCGGCAGAGAAGGATTCGCCATAGTAACAAACCCCCCACCCGCACCGCGGGTCACAGCGGGGAGCGCGGCGAGCCCCGCACCCCCCCGGCAGCACGCACACCTGCCCGGCGCCGGGAAGGCGGGACGAGCCGGGAGAACTCAGGTACTTTGCTCAAGCGGCGGCAGGCAGCCTCTCCGGGCACGACCCGGCATGAAACCCACCCGCAATTCTCTCAAATACCGTTCTTCTGCCAAACGCACCCGCTCCCTCCCCCGCGTCCTCGGCCGGCGGCCCTGTCACCCCGCC
>VZTE01001408.1:433869-493404 GCA_013397775.1 Eulacestoma nigropectus | reverse complement strand
CGCCGGCCGGAGCAGCCCCCCGGCCGCACGCAGCCCCCTCTCTGACCTCAAACCAGGCCGGCACCCGGCGCCCGCGGGATTACGGGAGTCGATAATCTGCTAAAGCATCCCCGGCCTTTCAGGGAAAAACCAGCCGCCGGCTCGGGCCGAGAGGCGTCGAAACTCCTCCCGACGGCTGAAGCCGGCACCCGGCCGTGGGGCACAGCGCGCCGGGGCTCCGGCTCCGGACCGCGCTCACATGCCGACCCCTAAAGCAGGCAGGGTTTAGCCCCGGCTCAAATACATATATATATATACACACACCCGCGCCCCTTTATTCTGCATACATTAGAGAAGAGCGGCCGAAGCCACGGAAGAGCCTTTAACCGAGTAACTTTCCTCGGTTTCCAGCAACCTGTGTGTCCCTACGAGGAGAGGCACCGCAGCAGGACTTCGCTGCCCCCCGCGACCCCGACCTCGGTGAAGGGGCGTAGGGAGGGGAATCCCGGGCCGGTGCACGCCAAGCCCTCCCGGCAGCACGGAAAGCGGCCGCCTCGTACTTAGTTACGCGGCACGAAGGGGGCGGGAGGTACGGGAGGAGCTGCCGGGGCCGGGAGCTTCCCTGGGCCGCATCCAGCGGGGAATCTGCATCGGGATGCAGGGAGGGAGCTTCTTGCAAGGACCCGCTGGCCGCGGGCAAGGCAGCGCTGAGCTCCCTCTAAGACCAGTAATTGAGGAACGCTGGGAAGAGGGAGCGAGAGAAAATCCTCGGGAGATGCTGCCTATGAGAAATTTCGGTTCTGTGTCTGAGCCGCTTCTGAAGCCGCAGAGGATGAAGCTCGCCTTCACACACAGGAGGCTCCCCTCCCCCTTTTTTTTTTATCGGGGATCTTAGGCTCAAGAGATCATCTCTGAGTCTGGTAACATTAAAATCCTCTCATAACTGCGCCCCGCAGTGAGTGAGAGCTCAGCGCTCTGTTGGAAGATGCACTGTTGGATTCAGATACTATTTTTTTCTGGTTATGCAGGGGATTTATTTGAAACCTCAGAAAGTGCTCTGGATCCTTGGAGTTGACAGCATAGCTTGAATCGGTCTGACCAGTGCTTTGCCCAAACACACACACACACCTCTCAGCTACTGATTTCCTTAGCCAGAAGAAGCTTTAAAGTGTGAATAATGAATTTTGTGACTCAATTCAAAGAGGTGTTGTGAATTCCAGGAGCGGCATTGTTATACATTGAATAGCAATATGGTTTTTCAGTAGCATCCTACAAAAAAACAAGTAGGCAAAAGCACCATGTTCCTGGTATGAAATTTGATTGATTTGCACTAGGATATTCAATAAAGGATTTGGTCAGGAATTGAGGACAACGTAACTAAGCGGAGCAAAAAATAAACAAGGTTCAAAATGCCAGAAATGTGTACTTCTTCCTATGTACGCCCACTGGAATTTTTTTTTTTTAAACTTTTGGAGCCTGCCCCTCATCTTAAATGCTTTGCATCTGGGGGAAGAATATGTATTTTCCTAGACAGAGACAAGAAGAGAAGCTCCTCCTGGAGCTTTGCTTCCAGTTGTTAGTAGCGTGGAAGACGCTACCAGCACTGACAGCGTTCAGGCTTCTCAAGAGCGCACTGCCAGACCCAAACCTGACTGGCTTTGGGAGGTTTTGCACCTCACAGAGCAATGACTTTACACATAAATGAAATGTAAACTGTTCCCCTCCAGGTGCTCTGTATGGTGACTGCCAGGTGAGCAAGGGGCTCACAGATGCGAGTACCTGCTCTCTTTTGAGCTGGACTCTTCTGATTGCAGTAGCGAGTAACAAACAGCACAGCTTCAAATACAAGCCTTGAAATTTTCATAAATGGCCAACAAGCTCAAGTTGCTCATTTGAAAGGCTCCTAACAAAAACCAGGAAGGAAAACTCTGGGAACATCAGTGAACTTTTAAAAGCTACATTCATGCTGAGCTACTTACCATATATGCTTTAAACTGGAAAGAAGACTAATCTGCAGCTGACTGTCCAATAATGTATCTGACAGGAGTACAGTTTTCATTTTTCAGGTTTAGACTATATGGTAACAACTTTTATAGAACAAAAACAGGCCGGCATGATTTAAGACAACATGGGCAGAACAAATTTTGCACATAACAAAAGGTCATTCAAACCAGCTACATTATCAATTTATATTTGTTAATACATTTTACTTTTTGGACTGTTAAGTAGCATAACAATAATAATAATTTTGTAATAAACACTGTTCCAAAATACAGTCTTCTGCAATGTTACCAGTGCACCAGTTACTTCTTCAACACACTGGTAATACACTGGTCATTTTAACAGTTTGCTGTTGATCCTAAGGGTTTTTTGGCAAGCACTGTCATCATGTATAGAAAATTTCCTTTTCTAATCTACTTCTACACTACTTCATGTGTCAAGGATTTAGAGTAATTAATTTCAAGTAAACCAATATTATCCCATATTCCTTATAAAACTCTATAAAGCTGCGGGCATTCTGCACGCACTAATTCAAAAAAACCCCAAAAATCCTATTTCATGATCATTTGTTATACGGAACAAGGTGTAGTGGTGGGACACAATAATTAAATGCTTAATTAAAAATGCAGGGTATAGCACTTCCTAAAAAGCTAAGCATTTGCTCTGCGTGAAGGAGAGAACTTCTGGATGAACAGATTGCAATGAAAACATTAGCATGCAGTATTTTCTAGGATGTGACTAATCTCAGACCTGTCTTAGATGTACTGTGAGGTTCTTAGGTTTTTTCAAAGGGCCAAGTGTGCAGTAACGTTCTCCACCCATGTTTTCAGAGACAAAATGTGTTTTAGTTTCTCATTGTGTTTCTCCCTGTCTGTTGCTTAAGACAGACATAAAGACATATCATTGTTCACCCTGCAATGTGACATACTTCATATGGAAGAATGAAATACAATAGTATTTCCCCCTTATTTTTTCCATTTATCCACTATTTTTGTCAATGTGATAACAAAACTGTGTTTAAGCTAATAAACTGAGAGCAAATTTGCTTCTCAGTAAGTATATTCTCTAGCATCAACCTATTTCATAGATATGAATAAAAATCAAAGACTTTCTTACTACAGCCCTATAAATATCTATTCCAAGACACAGGGGTTTAATTTCCCTGGCATCCCAAAGAAAAGTAGCCTTGCTTATTTGGATTCAATATATGGATTCTGGTATATCCTTTTTAGAAGCAGGAATGTGTGAAAAAAAATGAGAACATTAATACAGCTATAAAAATATTTTCTTTCCCATTTAATGTTACTAGGAAGATCATTTTCCACTGATACAAAATGGTATCTTTAGAGCTGCATACAGAAAATTACTGAGGGTATCCAGTTAGGTTATAGGAGACTAGACAACAGTCTAACTGTTGTTTCCCTGTTCATTCAAGCATTTAATGCCCTGGCTTCCAGGAAATTTGAGTTGGTTTGGGTTTTTTGGGGGGGTTGTTTGGTTGGTTTTATGTAGGGTTTTTTGTTGTTGTTGTTTGTTGGGGTTTTTATTGTTTTTTTACAATTCCAATTGAAAATTTAAACCAAAACAAGATTAAATAAAAGACTGCAATATAAGATTTCTATTCTGTAGAATAGAATTGAGAGGGGCAAATAATTGTGTTGACTTATTTATTCTGCAGATAATTTTTCATGGATAAGGAATTACAAAACGGCTAGACAAGTGAAACTTTGGGGTCAGCTGCTAATTATGAATCAGTATATCGATTCCTGGAGATTGCTCCCAGAGGTTTGAGTAAGTCTGCATGCCCATCATAGGTCTGGATGAACTTCAGTTTAGCAATAAATGCCAGCACCGGTTTTCAGCTTGTTTTGCTCCCTGGACCTCTTTGCCCTTAAAATCTCCTACAAAGTCACATCTGATGAATACTAACACAGTCATATACAGTACACTGAGGCCCATGAGGAGAACCTTTCTCTTGATTCCAGGGAGGATTTTGCAATTGTATGCTCAATTTCTGTGGAAAACCTCCCTCCAGGCCACTTTGGCTTTTACATATTGGTGTGTGTTGGCAGCTTTAGGCAGAAAACTTGATCATCCTTACTAGGGTTTTCTAGAGACACTCCAAGGGTGCAGGTCTATTTCACAATCTCAGTGATGCTCTGAGCTTTTTCAGAGACTGCAAGACTCGCCAGTCTGTTGAGGGCTACTTTTTTTTTCTGTCAGCCCAAAGAACCTTCCATAAGGCTTCACTCAAGGTATCACTCTGCAGTGGTCCGATGCCTCTATCAATACTCTTAAAAAGGGCAGAAGAGGGCAGGGAAATTGCTTAACATTCTCTGGTCTTGGGATGCACACTTCAGTCTTCAGGCAGGACCTGCACAAGGGCCCTTCTTTTGCAGGACTGCTTTAATGTCATGTTTAAGTTCTTGACCTGACTAGGAAGATGCTACCTATGGTTCAAGTGCTCTTATACAAAAACAGATGCCAGACTATACCTCTGGATCCCTCAAATGTATCCTATTTCATCTCTTTCTCCTGATTTTGTTCCATTGTTCCATTCCAATATTCCAGCACTATTAGGAAAATTTGTCAGCCTACCTGATCCTACTCTCAAAGGTCATACATATAGATGAAGGTAATCGTAATCTTCTACATCCACAAACCGAATTGTGTGAGATCTTTTCAGAGGGTCCAGAGATAGTCCATCTCTGGTTTTAAAGCAGCAATGGAAGCTACAGTCACTACATGTTATAGAATCAAAGCAGCATTGCAGATCTCCACTGCCATACTCTACTGGTGAATTGTTCTCTGAGTGCTGTAATAAGAGTAATCTGTTTTAAGACTTTGTCTTGTTTCCTTCACGACAGAAATATTCTTAGGTTCATATTTGGAATTTGGTTTTAAACACATCGTCATTGGCCATACCCTACCAGAAGTGAAATCCTTGTTTTAACTTTTGTCTGTATTATCAAGCAGCCTGTTACCTTGTGGCCAGTATGCAGTTTCTGCCTGACAACTTAACCCATTCTAGCACTCATCTGCTAGTGAGGTGTGGTGGTCTGATCAATGACAAACTTATGACTTGTTTATAGGAAAAAGGAGACAAGTTAGAACACTAACTGTTAAATGATTTTTCAAGGCTTTTTAATCATCTTTATTTTCCAGGTACTTTTTGGCTTTTAGGGTTTTCCAGTTCTGGGCCAGCTTACTCAGTCCAGAAGCATCAGGTGCACAGGATAATACACAGTAGGGATTTACCTGTGTTGCTGCCACAGCCTCTGAAAAGACTGCAACGTTACCAACAGCTAAACAAGTCTTCATCCAGAATGTAAACTTCCTTTCCTGTCCCGTTGCAAACATATGGTAGAGTGTGTGGAAAACCACTCTTTGTAGTACCTGCTATGCTTTATACTCCTATGGTATCTCTGCAACATAAGATGACCATTCTCAAGGTTGCAGTAAACTTGGTTGTTCACAAATTACATTGTCCAAATAGAAGATTTATTTTTGAGCAACTCATCTCCAAAATCTGTTGGTTTTTTTTTTGGTGGTAGGGTTTTTTGTTTGTGGGTTTTTTTTTGTGTTTTTTTTTTTTTTTTTGGTTTTTTGTTGTTGTTGTTGTTTTTTGGTTGATTGGTTTTTTGGGTTGGTTTGTTTGTTTTGGGGTTTTTTGGGGTTATTTTTGTAATAGAAGTCATTGCACACTCTTCATTAATAAACCTTAGCGATTAATAGAAGATATTTCAGCATCTGGACACTGAGTTTGAAAAGCTGTTTTCAGTGGGGAAGCAGAGTAATTCCCTGCCAGAAGTGCAGTTTTTGCTAAGAAATCCTATCCCAGTAGTATTTAGAAGATAAAAGTTTTGTGTTCTAAAGTAGTCAAAGCACTGGAAAAGCTCTATGATCTATAATGAACTGCACCAAATTGACAAAAATGTTAGATTGCACTTTGCAGCACTATACAGGAAGTCCCAAGACTAATTAGTTTCTCTTTTTTATACAATTGCATTTTCACAAATTGTTCTTGCTGTCACAGCTGGCTTTGGGACTGTTTACAATTTTTTTTTGCAAGCATTTGGACTATCATTCATTTTGAGAGATAGCTATATTCCTTGCACACAAATACCAAAGGAAATTATCACAATCTGAGAAGCTTCAGCTCCTGAGGCTTATTTTAATTATAATAGGTATAGCAAAACAATTCTTAGGATTGACTTTTTTTCCCCTGTAATTGTGGGATCAGCAATGGTCATATTCAGAATTTTTTAATTTTGACTTTTGCATTTTCCTCTTCCTGTTTACCTCTTTTAAAACTTCTTTTATATGATTTTAATGGTATTAATTCTTAGTTTATATGGCAGTTTGTTAGTATTTTCAAAATATATTTTAATTAATCTGAAGTTGTCAGGCATCCTTCGCAGGATCATGGTGTGAAAAATTATTAAGTTCTCTGAATTATTTTCCTGCAGGAATATCTACCCTACAATGTGGAGAAAAGTAAAAAGAAAATCTATTTTCTGTCCTCTCATACCAAGAAAAATAAAGGATAGGAAATGTTGCCGTACTAACTTACTAATTACCTTTCTGAAGGAAACCTGTTATCTCTGAAGTTGATGGTTCACGAGAGCTTCTCAGATCTAAGCAATGTCTGCTCAGTGTAATTTCAATGAAAAAATCTAGATCATTAATTTTTCCCCCTCCATAAATTCATCTTTTTCTATCAATGAGTATAATAAAATTTATATTAAGAATATATCTATTTCTAACCTCTACAAATCTGCACAATTTTCCTTCCTGCCTTTTTAAAAAAATAAATTCTTTCTCCTTCTCCTCTCACTTCCACTTTGTTTTTGTTTCCATTGCTCTCATAACCTGCTCCCTTTCCGTTATCTTCCTTTTTCCAGCCTCCTTAAAGACTGCATCACAGTCTTTCAGGCTAACCCCCAGGGTATGATGCTTTTCAAAAAGCGTAACTCCAGATGACACTATTTTCCACAAGATTCACCTGGAGAAACTGGTGCACTCTTCACTAGGTAAAAAACCGACTGGATGACCGGACCTAGAGAGTGGCGATGAAAAGTGCTCCATCCAATTGGTGGCCTGTCACAACTGGAATTCCTCAGGGATCTGTGTTGTTTAATATCTTTATTGATGATGTGGACTAGGGGATGGAGTGCACCCTCAATCAGTTTGCAGACAAAACCAAGTTGGCTGAGAGTGCTGATCTTCTGGAGGGTAGGCAGGCTCTGCAGAAGGATCTGGACAGGCTGGATGGATGTGCCAAGGGCAGTTGTATGAGGCTGAACAAGGTGAAGTGCTGGGTCCTGCACTTTGGCCACAACAGCCTCATGCAGCTCTACAGGTTGGGGACAGAGTGGCTGTAAAGCTGCCAGTGGAAAAGGACGTGGGAATACTGGTTCAGGTGACTGAACATGATCCAGCGTGTGGCCAAGAAGGCCAATGGCATCCTGACCTGTATCAGCAATAGTGTGGCCAGCAGGACCAGGGCACTGGAAGAATTTTTTCACTGAAAGGGTAGTCAAGTCACCATCCCTGAAGGTATTTAGAAGACATGAGGATGTGGCACTTGGGGACATGATTTACTGATGGCCAGTGGTGGTTTAATGTTTGGACTCTGTTCTAAGAGGTCTTCTTCAGTGTAAAAGATTCTATTTTAAAAAGTACCTACCTAACTTGAAATTTAATTTAACTGTGCTTTATTTCATTTTTCAGTCTTAAAGAATAGGGAGCTTGTCTGAGCAAATTGAGAGAATAGAATATTTTATGTCTCTCAGTATCCCACAAGCCATGCAATGGCTATAATACTTGAAATCTCCTAGCAATCTAAGGCTTTGAAATTCAAGTAACTACTCTCTTCTACAGAATCCTGAACTGTAAAATGTCCTGGTGTCACACTAAGATTATCTGCTTTGCTGGGATGATTAGCACCCAAACAGAGAAAATAACCAGTACTGACCAATGCAACCCAGTCAGACTTTGTTTATGTACAGACGCATGAATTCTTCTTGAAATTTTTGTCTAAACTGAAGCTTTAACTTTCTTCTGAGAGGCTTTGATGTCACAGTGAAAAGCACAGAAGGTGAGAGGGTTACATGTCAGAGCCAAGAGGGATGGTTTAGACAGGTAGGGGGATTTACAAAGTTTTCATAAGTATCTGAGACAATCTTTCAAAATGTTTCAAATGTAGAGGCGACTGTCTGATAAACTGCTTGTGCTACAATATATGGTGAAAAAAATGTTTCTTACAGTTGAGATTAGGCCATAGCACCACGTGATGCGTGGTATCCCAAGCAGGTTTCAAATCTGGTGTCAGCCTGGCTTTGTTTTTGTTTCCTGGCACTTATTGCTTTCTGTAATGTGCTCAGACCAATGCTGGCAGGTCCTAGACCTTAGGATGGACTCCTAATCAGCACAGTCACGGAAATTTGCTTTGAAAATTAAATGCTTGAACATGCTACCACCAAAATATATATGCAAGCAACTAAGTAAATATGGCATGCAGATCTCCTTTTTAATCAGGATTACTTTATTACTATGCAAGTCAACCCACCAGAGATTTACTGAAATCAAGACGGTAACTGCACCCTGTTGCAGGTGTGCTGAATGAGATAGAAAGTAAAGGCAGAAATTCAGGTGTGGGGAAGCACCGAGCAGCTCTTTCCTAGGAGCTACTCCACAGAATTTCACGTGTGAGAGACCACGGTTGCTTAGGACACATACCTGGCTGTAGCTCTGGATGGCACCTCTGGCCTGACTGCTGCGGGACGGGAGCTGGGCAGATGCTGTTTCACCCAGGGCGAGGGTCTGGTTGCTGTGGTAGCTGGCTGAGTACTGGAAGGATCCTTCAGGTTTGGAATTGAGCTGGAGTGCACTCTGGGAGAGGAGGCTGGGCCCTGTGGGGACAGGATTTGAGAGCAGTCAGAAAATCTCAGTGAAAGAGCATGCCTGTATTATCTGGCAAGCGAGCCTTGAAATTATCAGATGTATCTGGCTTCAGATTTTCAGAATTTGACTTTTCAGTAATAAAAATACATACATTCCTTTGTTTCCTTACCACTCAGTCATCATGTTCATGCAACAGACCACACTGCTTTCTTTGCAAGAAATTTATGGTTTTGACCAGTGAAGAAATTCTATGCCTGAACAAATCCAACCATACTATTTGATAAAGAACTGCTTTTCAACTCAGAATAGCTGATGAGGGTTTTTTCCCCTAAGGATAAACCTTCTTTATTTCACTTAATTACATCCAGTCGTTCTGCCTGGGAAATGCTAACTTGTCCCTCCCTGAGCACCCAGCACATTAGAGCTATTGATTACTGCCACTGTCCTGTACACACAGTGATGTAATACTTTGTAGATACTTTGTGCTTGTAGAGATGGATGCCAGCCTTTAAAATATTAATTGCTCTTCTCATCATGCAGGACACACCCTGATTTCAGTGAATCTTTGACGACTATTTTGTCAGCTATTTTATCTTCCCCACCACAGCACTGCACAGCAGGAGAGCCAAGTACAGGCAGCGAGCCTAAACTGGGGCTGCCAGACTGAAGGGCATGTCAGGACCATGAACACTGGCACTTTCCACAGTTATTTAGTAGTTCTGTGAAACTAAAACATGTTTTAATATTCATTAGGTTCACATACAAGTGATTTAGCTTTCCACATGAACATAGCAGATTGCCCAGTTTTTATCCTGAGACCATATATCTGAAGGGGAACAGTCTGTTTCCACACAAGAATCAAGTACACCCACAGCAAATTTGCAGATGACACCAAGCTGAGTGGTGCAGTTGATGCACCTGAAGGACGGGATGCCATCCAGAGGGACCTGGACAAGCTTGAGAAGTGCGTACATGGGAATCTCATGAGGTTTAATAAGAGTAAGTGCAAGGTGCTGCTTCTGGTTTGGGGCAACCCCCAGTACCAACACAGGCTGGGGGATGAACAGATGGAGAGCAGCCCTGCCCAGAAGGACTTGGCGGTGGATGAGAGGCTGGACATGACCCAGCCATGTGCACTCCCAGCCCAGAAAGCCAAACGTGTCCTGGGCTGCATCCAAAGCAGCGTGGCCAGCAGGGGAGGGAGGGGATTCTGCCCCTCTGCTCTGCTCTGGTGAGACCCCACCTGCAGGGCTGCATCCAGCTCTGGGGGCCCCAGCACAGGAAGGACATCTGTTGGCGCAAGTCCAGAGGAGGGCCACTAAGTTAGATGGAACACCTCCTCTATGATGAAAGGCTAAGAGAATTGGGATTGTTCAATCTGGAGAAGTAAGGCTTTAGGGTGACCTAATTGTGGCCTTCCAATACCTGAAGGGTTCCTACAAGAAAGATGGAGAGAGACTTTTTATAAGGGCATGTAGTGACAGCACAATGGCTTCACACTGACAGAGTAGCTTTAGATTAGCTATTAGGAAGAAATTCTTCCCTGTGGTGGTGAGGCAATGGCACAGGTTCTCCAAAGGAGCTGTGGGTAACCCATCCCTGAAGGTGTTCAAGGCCAAGTGGGATGGAGTCCTGAGCAATCTGGTCTAGTTGAAGATACCCCTATCCACAGCTGGGGGGTTGGAACTAGATGATCTTAGAGGTCCTTTCTGACTCAAACCATTCTGTGATTATATGATTCTATGATACACAAAGAGCTACATTAAAGAATACACACTTAATTCTTTCTCTGTCTTTACTGATTTTAGTCTCTTTTAGTGTCTGGGCCCAGACACTAAAGTGAAATATAAGAGGAGGAAAAAGGGTTACACCTTCGCCATTGCATGGGTTACCTTCAACCCAACAGCTACCACCTACAGCACACTCAGTGGCTCCACAGGGATGACAGGTTCATCTTCTGGTTAGCACTAACAAGCTCACGAAAGCAGAGAAGGTGACACAAACCTTAAGAGATGTGAAATGATTACAGTGATTTTGCTCCTAAAGAACATGCGATAAGTTCAGTTTTAAACAGACTCACAATGGAAAAAATCCAATGAATTTACCAGAAATAACTTCCAGTACATTCCTGATACAAAGGCAGTTTTTATGACCTTTAAGTCTTTGCAGTGAGGATGTAAAGCTGTTCCAAAAAGATTTCCACTTAGAAAATGTGCAAACAACCCCACCCCCGAATTACACGGAGAGTATTTTTTCCTCTAGCCTATTTCTCAGAAGTGGCAGAGCCATTATAACTGCTATTTTCCAAAATCCAACCTCAACCACTCACATTATAAACAAATCGTAGTAGGCCATGTAAAGAGGAAGTGTTTGCATCTAAATGTGGACTGGGATTTTGACACTATTTTACATATCAACACAATTTATAATGCAAAATCAACTGCATTCATCAGAACGTTCGAGATACAGGATGAATTTAGAACATATGTTCTGGTCCCTGTATTTCCTTCCAAGTACAGAAGGAGGTAGAGCTCCATGTATGCTGTGAGGCTAGCAAAAATGTATCACATCCACAGGAGAGCTGAATTTAATCCTCTATGGGTGCTTATAAATCCAGCCTTTGGTACTTTCCATTCCCTGGCTCTGCAAATAGGGTTTATTTAGCATTTTCCATTTAACTGGTTTTGTTGCAAAATTTCTTCTTTAATGAAAGAAATACTTTCACAGATTTTTTTTTTTTAAGGGCATAAAGAAAATACATGCTTAGTTTTAAAAAGATCTGTACGGTTTATTATAATCTTTTGGATTTTGAATTTTCACTGAGACTTTGTCTGTGATCAAGTGATGAACAAGATCAAGTTCAGAAATTTGACAAAAGCATAACTTTCCCATGAGAAGCAAAAGTTGCAGCAAGAAAGCAATTTTTGTGCATGAAAGTGTTTGTACTCATTCTGAAAGTAATTATGCTGTGACATTTCTAAAGCTTAAATAATGATTAAACTATCACATGCTATGAACGCAATATGTTTAAATTTTCATTGCATCTGGCTTTCAAGTGCTGCTTTCATATTACTGTGGCTCACTAGGGGATTTACATTGCCAGCTAGAAACACATACATGGGTTTCCTGCACCAGTTAGTTTAAACACTTCCATGCACTTAAAGAAACTTATCCAACCCCTTGAAAAAAATAATTTAAAAAGTTTGGCACACATAGTTTAAAGTTCACTAAAATATTGGTTTTATTTAGCAGCTTTTATTTTGTACCTTAACAAGCAGTAATGAACAATTAAAATGTACATACATTTCAATGATTACAAAGTAATTTGAAAGAGACAGACAGATATTTTAAATAAGCCTAGAATTTTAAATAAGCCCAAGCAACTGTAGTAGAATAGAGTAGTGGCTGCTCACCTGTAAATAACAAAATCTAAACCAAGCATACAAACTAGAAGATATATCTGAGATCAATCAATGTAACCATGAAAAACACGAGTTCCTTTTTCAGGACTTAGGGACTACAAGCAGTCCTGCCTTGTCTGATATGGAAAAGATGGATTGCTTTTCTCATTAACATTCTTGAGATTTCAATCTGAAGGTAAACCTTTTTAAAAGCCTGCAGCTTGCTCAGAAGAGAAATTTGTTTGTGTCCTTCTGTACGCTGATGGCTCTTGACAATAATCTACCATTTCTTCAAGGCTAGAATTTAAACACTGTTGTGTTGGTATAAGAAAACATTAAGTAAGCCTTCATCCAACTATTTTTCATTTGCTTTCAGAAGAGTTAAGGCAGATGGAAGTTCTCTATTTTCAGCTAGGCACTGGAAATCACTAGTTAACTGCTAGCACAATTCAGTCTTAGTTGTTCCCTTAATGAGACATAACTACTACAATTGTTCAATTTAAAACAAACACTTTGGGCTTCATAAGATTTAGTATAGCAGATATCGATGATCTGTAATACTTCTTTAAAAACTTGTGCTATGTTTTGTTTCTATTTGAGGGTATGGGGAAGATAAAAATACCTGTTCTCACTTAAGTTTTTCACCACCACATAAAAAAAATATTTTTGGTGTGAAAAAATATTGATGTTGGATTATTCACAGTTGATAGTACTAATTTTTCACTGATTGTTTGTGCCACTCTCCTTCTGTCTTAAAACAGTAGAGGAAAGAGTGAAAATTCAGGAAATTAAGTCAGAGCCATCATACTGCAAGAGACACCACTGTGGACTGACTTCAAATGATGAAGCAGGGTAGAGCAATCAACTCTTTAACTTGTCTCCAGTTTGGAGGACAGATACTGCAGACACAGCCTTCCTCTTAACCTTGAGCAGAGCAGGGTGCAAGCCTCCCTGCATTACTCGCCTTGGCCTCTGTAACCCAGCTCAGAAAGGAGCTGGAAGGAGAGGGAGAGGGTGGTGTCTTACTTGGGACACAAAGTGCACTTAAGTGATGGAAATCTGCTGGAGCACAGAGAAGACCAGGCAAGAAGAGACCAGACGTAGACAGAGGATATGCTTACATCAGGGAGCCAACCCACAAAGAAACTTCAGAGGTGATGGAGAGCAGAGGATTTTTCTAGGAATCAGAGAAGGAAAACAGGAATTTCTTTTGTCGTTTGGAGACCCAGGTGCTGGCAGGCATGACAGGGTTAGAGGAAAATGAGTCTCCCATTCAGGCAAGTGAGGGGAGGGGGCTTCTTGTGAAGCCCTTTCCTTTAGTTTGTATTACATCCCCCCCCCTTACTGGCAGTTATGCTGGCTATTATATGACTATTACTTTTTTTTTTTTTTTTTCAAAACTTACTAGTTTAAGAGATGTGGAGGACCTGAGGGTACCTTGCACACTTACTTCAAGCCAAACGGGGAAGCGGAGCCCAGACAGTGCCCTCTTACTAAAGAGAGCAGCACTGAAGCCCACACTTGCCATCTTCCTGCCACACAGAATCGACAAAACAAGCACAGCCTGACATTACCAGGCTGATTCGTGGCATTGAGAACACTGCATGTGGCCATCAGCGTAACCTGGTGAGCTACAGGCTCCATACAAACCACAGCAGAGGAGAGCCTCCACAGCATCTACCTGCTTCTGCCAAGGTTGCAGGGTGAGCCCCATGGCGCAGCTGGGGCTGTGCTGTGCCCCCTGGCCTGTGAGGAACAGGGATCTGCACTGGCAGGATTCCTTCAGGGGCCACTGCTTTTCCTTCTGAAAATACAATGCACAATGCTGCAATAAGGTGCAGTGTACCTATTTAAAAACCAAACTAAGGAAGTGAGTGGTCTTAAATGATGAGACTATTATTAATTCAGTATTCATCACTGTAACAGTTGATTACGGGAAACAAAGTGACACAAAGAATCCAGGCTACTATAATCATTCATGGCTGGGTCAAAAATGAGGAAAAAAAATGAAATTATGAAAACATTTGTCTTTTTTTTTTCAAGAGCAATAATTTCTTTGGAAATAAAATATTTTGCCTGTCATTTCTGCTCTCTTCAGACCAACTCCTCTTCCTTCTTATGTCATTCAGGGTAAAAAAACCAAAAACCAACCAATGGAAACAAAATCACAACCTAAAAATTTAATTTTTAATTACATTTTTAAAGAAATTATTCTTGAATAGCAAGTATTTGCAAGCAGAAATATTTTAAATGGCAGAACAGAAAAATATTAGGATAGTTCCCAATACGTGCATACACTGTTCTAGCTAAAATAACCAAACAAAACCAAACCAAAACCTACAAAGACCAAAGTGCATCAACACAGTACTGAATTTTGATTCAATGAACAGTCATTAATGCTGACTGAGGCTTCAGTGAGGGATTACAAAAAATGTGCATCAGCACCAACAGTAGTTGAAAAGCCATGAATCTTGTTGGGAATCAGAGCTGGTGAGTCATCAAATGTTTTCTTCCCTTCCTCCTGAGGGTAAGAACTTGTCTAGTAACCACACAAGTAGCAGAGCTCACCTGAATCATAGCCATGGTGGTCATAAGCAGAAGAGTATCTCACATAAGAAAGCCAGTAGGAACCTGGGCTCCAAGGACCTTACCAGTGTCAGAAGTTAAGCAGTTTTCTAAGTGCTGAGAGACTGGTTCAGTACACTGACACTGAATAGAGATGGGGGGCAAAGAAGCACATCTTATTAAATTTCTAATATTTGTAATATTACCAGATCACGAGTGAGGTTTCAAAAACAAACACATGATGGAATCATAGAATTGTTAAGGTTGAAAAAGACCTCCAGGACCAAGTCCAACCTTTGACTGAACTCTGCTTTGTCAACTACACCACAGCACTAAGTGCCACTTCCTGTCGTTTTGTGAACACTTCTAGGGATGGTGACTCTACCACCTCCCTGGGCAGCTTCCTCCAATGCTTAACCACCCTTCCAGTGAAAAAATTCTTCCTGATGCCCAGCCTGAACCTCACTTGGTGCTGCTTGAGGCCATTTCCTCTTGTCCTGTTGTTGGTTGCCTGGGAGGAGACTGACCCCCACCTGGCTGCAACCTCCTTTCAGGCAGTTGTAGAGAGTGATAAGGTCTCCCCTGAGCCTCCTTTTCTCCAGGCGAAACAACTTCAGCTCCCTCAGCTGTTCCTCACAGGACTTGTGGTCCAGACCCTTCACCAGCTCTGCTGCCCTTTTCTGGTCTTGCTCCAGCACCTCAGTGTCTTTCTTGCATGGAGAGACCCAAAACTGAACACAGGATTTGAGGTGTGCCCTCACCAGTGCCAAGTACAGGGGTACAATCACTGTGCTGGTCCTGCTGGCCACACTATTGCTGATACAGGCCAGGATGCCCTTGGCCTTCTTGGCCACCTGAGCACACTCCTGGATCATTTGCAGCCAGCTGTTGACCAGTACCTCCAGGTCCTCTTCTGCCGGGCAACTTTCCAGGCACTCTGCGCCCCCAGCCTGTAGCGCTGCCTGGGGTTGTTGTGACCCAGGTGCAGGACCCAGAACTTGGCCTTTTGAACCTCTTACAATTGGCCTTGGCCCATTGATCCAGCCTGTCCAGATCCCTCTACAGAGCCTGCCTACTCTCCAGCAAATTAAACACTTCTGCCCAACTTATGGTCAACCATGAACTTGCTTAGGGTGCACTCCATCCCCTTGTCCAGATTGTTGATAAAGATAAAAAATAGGACTGGCTCCAATCCTGGCCACAACTGACTCACCACCAACTAGATGCAGTAACATTCACCATCACTCTTTGGGTCTGACCATTCATCCAGTTTTTAATCCAGGGAAGAGTGCACCTGTCCAAGCTACAGACTTCCAGTTTTTCCAGGAGAATGCTGTGAGAGACAGTATCAAAAGCTTTACTGAAGTCCAAGTAGATTAAATCCACAGTCCTTCCCTCATCCTCTAGGCAGGTTACCTGGTCATAGAAGGAGATCAGGTTGGTCAACAGGACTTGCCTTTCCTAAATCTATGCTGGCTGGGCCTGATTCGCTGGTTGTCCGGTATGTGCCATATTATCACACTCAGGATAATGTGTTCCATAATCTTCCCCAACAGCAAGGTTGGGCTGACAGCCCTGTAGCTCATCCTTCCAACACTTCTTGTAGACAGGTATCACATCTGCCAGCCTCCCGTTGTGTGGGACCTCCCCAGTCAACCATCATGATAACTGATGATAAATGATGGAGAGTGGCTTGGTGAGCTCTTCTGCCAACTCCTTCAGCACTCACTGGTGAATCCCATCCTGCCCCACAGACTTGTGGTTGTCTAAGTGGCACAATAGGTCACTCACAACTTCCTCCTACATTGCAGGGTGTCTATTCTGCTTCCCATGCCTGTCTACCAGCTCAGGCGGCTGGCTGTCCTGGGGATAACTGGTCTTTCTGATAAAGACTGAGGCAAAGGCGGCTTTAAATACCTCAGCCTTTTCTTCATTCTTGATGGCAATGTTCCCCCTCCTCCCCAAATCCAATAATGGATGGAGATTTTCCTTGGCCCTCCTTTTGTTGTTAATGTATTTATAAAAACATATTTTATTATCTTTCACAGCAGTTGACAGATTGAGTTCTAGCTGAGCTTTTGCCTTTCTCATTTTCTCTCTGCATGACCAAATGACATCCTCGTACTCTTCCTGAGTTGCCTACCCCTTCTTCCAAAGGTCATAAACTCTCCTTTCGCCCTGAGTTCCAGCCAAAGCTCCCTCTTCAACCAGGCTGGTCTTCTTCCCCATCAGCTCATCTTTTGGCATATAGGGATGGCCTACTCCTGCACCATTAAGATTTCCTTCTTAAAGTGTGTCCAGCCTTGCTGGACCCCTTTTTTCTTAAGGACAGTTTCCCAAGGGAAAGTCTGGTAAGATTAAGTACAATCAGTATTTGTGATGTGTATTTTTAATTACAGAACAGCAAGTTAAGGTTGCAGGAGTGTGGATTAACTCCATTCCATACTCAGAGATCGTTATATTTTTTCTGTCCCATATTATAGCACCATTGCTGTATCATAAAGCTAAATAGTCAGATGAATGTGGGTTTCTTGTAAAGGAGGAACTTCCAAAAAGAAACAAGAGAAATTGCTCTCTTAGGGATATCAATGACAAACTATCCCTAGTGTCTGCCTGTCGAACATCTGAAAAGTTGCTCTCGTTTCCTAATCCTTAGACCACAGTATCTTAGGGAATACTTCAAACACTTTAGCTTCACAGTGTCTAACAATTCAAGATAACACTATAGCAATAGTATGGTCAGTCTCCAAAACAAACAAACCAAATAAAAAGGCTGAATTATGAAACAGGATTAATGTATTACACTACAGAGCAGAATTTATTGTAGAACAAGTATTCGATAATACATTATCTGGTAGTTGTTCCATTATAAAATAAATATCAGATAATGACAAGTTACATACAGCACTATATTATTACAAGATAAGGCTGTGATTAATTCAGTATTTCAAACCTATGCAATAATTACCTCTGAATTGGCTAAAATAATTACAGTACAAACAAAAGAAACATCTACCTTGTCACTCTCCATGAGGTAATTGCATATTTGTTACTTGAGTTTTTCATATGAAGTTACAAACAAAAATAGCAGGCAAGTGAAAGAAGAGATTTTTCGCCTCCTTGAGATTTAAAGTCAGTTGGCTTCCCAGGGCACATTTGCTTCTCCAAGTAAGTAGTAAAGTGTAGCACTATTACTGTGCTATACATCTCCATTTGGTCAGTCATCTATTACGATGCCAGTTCTAATTGACAAAGGAAATAGACCAAAACGTGCTCGAACGACCATTTAATTAGCTCCCATACCAATTATAAACAACACTTCACTCACCTTCGATCAACTGACAAAAGTAGTAATGATAAATTATAGAGTAAGTGTAAATAAAGTGTTTTTAATTAGTGTAATTAATCACTTCATACATTCCTCAACCTGCTTTGCTCATTTGGATAACAGTTGAAAGAAAAACACTAGCAAAGCTCCTTTAGTGTCCTTTAAACATTCATTTACAGAGTTAATAAGCTGAGGTGCCTCACATCCCATTGAGAGGAACCACCTCCTAACTGTTAGTATATGCCTAATTAAGGATTTCAAATACCAAAAAGTCATCACTTACTTGTTTCTTCTGCCTCTCAGGTCATTTAGTTTGAGTGCAAAATATTGATTCCTACCCTACAACCTACTTTTTTGTTAGTTCATTAAAGTGTCTGTACTCCCAGTAAGCAGTTGCCAACCCCTCCTAAAGCTGGATTGTATTTGTTGCCCAGTTTTGCAAAGGAATGGATAATTAAAAAAAGAATAACGTAACAAGAGAGAGCTTTTGATGGTAACCTGCCAGTGTCCTTCCACAGTATCTGACATTAGAGAAGAGGTGATGATAGTTAATGACAACGTGGACAGACCTATTCCTAGTTATACTAAATTCTTTGGCATCTCACTGTTACATCCTGTTTTCTAAGTCCTGCTCCCAGAATTAAGCTGCTCCATCTGGGACCAGGACTAAACTTTCCCTCCAAATCAGAAGGGTAAGGAACACTTCTTTGTCTGTTTTAACCTTCTCCGTTGCACTATGTCCTATTTTTGAGGTCATCTGAAACATTCTTTGAAGAAACTCTCTCTTGCCAAGATGATTTAGGATGGTTTTGGAAAGCAGAAGAATTGAGTGAGCAGAAGGGAGGCCCTGCAAGTACCACGGGGGGTGGCAAGAAGCAGCGACATTGCCACATAGGTACAGACCTTGTCCATTTTCTACTCTCCAGGGAAGTTGTGAAAAAATGCAAGGAGAAACTAGTGGAGGCACAGGGCAATGAGGAAAGGCCTTGGGAAATAGGTGAGAGAACTTTGTGGCAATCATAAAAAGAAGACATTTTCTTAATTACAGACAGAAAAAGGAGAGATTAAACCAAGGCAAAACTTAAGATCTGCAGTTGAAAACACAAGTTGTCAGCTGCAACTGGTCAAACAGATTCTGTAGGAAAAGAAGGGCTTTTGAGGCAACTGTTAGTCTGACCTCAAATAGAAGACAACAAGCAGCTCTACTATAACAATAGTAATAACCATGGCACCCATTCTCCCTCCAAATCTGAGACTAGAACTAGAATAGCACTAGGAAAATATTTCAACATCTACCTTCTAGGTGATATTAAATATTAAACATATCAGTAGCTTTGTATTACAAGAAAAAAATCCCAAGGCTGCAATATAGCAAAGGCATTCCATACCCTAGAAATGAAGAAAGTTGAAGGGCGAAAAAAGACAGGGGGAGGGGAAGGGGGGATACCAAATGCATACTTAAAATGAAGAAATAAATAGTAATACTTTAAACGCTTAATCACAAGCAGCTCCCTTGTTATGAAGCAAACACATCTCTTTAGATGAGAGGCAGCAATTCTTAAATAAGTACACTGAAAACAAACTTGTTTTACAAAAAAGGAAAGTAATTTATAAGCAATGCCATGCTCTCCCAGCATTAGGAGGGCTATGTTCTACCTACAAATACAGAAATGGGCTTTAGTACTGCTATAGAACCTATTCTTAGGTACTGGAAAACAGGATTTTGTGGAATGCATTCACAAGTGTGGAATAAGTTCATTTTCATCCAATAATTCTATAAATGATATATATCTGGAGAAATGATGCAAAAATTAGGCTGATACCATTATATAAGTGAACAATACAAGGATATCCCTTCTAACTCTCCTTCTGACCTAATTACTATTGGAAAGAAAGATGAAGAACACTTTATTTCAAGAGTAAGTGAACTGGGAATAGAAACTAGTTTCATTAGATGCTGATTATCTTACGCTTTTTACACAAGGTATCACTTCTGCCTTTATTGTAAGAAGAAAACAGAGGCATTTTCTAGGATTTGAAATACTAAATCTCTACTCTATGCAAAGCACCATAAACGTCCACAAGAAGTAGTAAAAAAATATAAAACCTGAAGGGCATACAAAAAAAATAGGTTTGCATTTCACCCCAACAATAAATACTTCTTTTTTGATTCCTGATTTTTTTTTTTTTTTTTAAATCTCATGGAATAAGGTAACATAGCAAAGCCTAAGTAATCCTGACATAATAGGGTAACTTCAGTGTTAACTACTCAGATAATGTGTATTTTTCTTTTTATACCATATCACGCGTATCACTACTCCAGATGTTTGTCTGACACGTAGAACTAGCCAGATCTTCTTTCATAGGCAATACTGGGTAATGTTTGACAGCAGGACAAATCTGGAGTTCCACTACTAATGAGAGAAATTACTGAAGATGCTGGAGAAAGGACCTAAATATATACACTGAGCGAGAATAGATCTATACATATTTAAGGTCAGAATATAGAAGCTGGCCTTGTCTTTGTTTTTCTTCTGTTTGTTTTGTTTGGTTTTTTAATTGAAAATCTATCCTCAATTGAGATTAAAACCAACGATAACCCTACTACTGCAAGTTTTTAATTGACCTCAAGATTAAAACAATTTTTTTGGTAGAATATGAATCATATTTAACTAAATCACTTGCTAAACCCTGCAGATACTGAAATCAGATAGTCTCTGAACAAGATAATTTATTACTGGCCATTAGGACGATGAGTTTTATTCGAGCAGTAGATAGACACAACACAAGATGGGCAGCAAAGAGTATAACTAAATTACATTTCTGCATTACAGAAGACACAAAGAGGAAAAATAGTATCCTTGAGCCTTTCTGATGCTGCTTCTGTGAAACTCTGCAACACTAGGAGTGGTAGAACACTTCACTGTAACAGAAGCTTGCTCTCTATTAAAATATCACTGTAGAACCACAGGAGAACAGGACCTGAGCGGGGCTCCTGAATGGGATTAGATACATTTGTTTATGTGACCAGAAGAAGAAATTTGCATTCAGGAGGAGACTGCATGCTGCAACACAGACAGGAAGCTCCAGCTCAGAAGGAACTGCCATGTTTCCATTTGAGAAACACTGGGTTTTGGCATTAAAAATGGTTATTTTTTTAATTTGTGTCTTCATTATCAGTCTCCATTTTTAAAGGAATAACTACATTTAAAAGGGTGTGTGGGCTTTGTTTACAGGGAAAAAAAAAAAAAGGCCAAATAAGTTCATTATTAAATCCTAATTTTTTGAGGTATTTTATACCTGTGAAAACCAGCTGCAAACATCAAGTGTTTCTAGTCACCCTCTGTGCCCAGTGCAGCCTAAAATTGCTATCAATAGTACTAAACTAATGTGTTCCCTTTTTTTTACTAGGAAATAAAATCAGATGTTTATAGACATCACACAGACATGATGCACATGGAAGCTGAATGCACTATCAGAAGAAAAAAAAAAAACCCCAGACAAATCTCTGATAGACCTAAATTAGACTGCTGAAAAAAAGAAAAAATAAATAAAAAAGTGCCCAACAGCTTCTGATTATAAAAGCCTATAAAACCACTCACAGATATATGGATCTAATACAAAAGACATCAGCAGATCTATTACACTATTATGTTGTTCTATGAACTTAACTACTAGCTCAAAACAGGTTTCCTCTTCTCATGCGAAGTAGAACTCCATTTTTTGCAGACCTTTGACAGGCTTAAATCCTGAATCTTTTCTGTCCACAAAAGAAAATGACTGTTTGGTCTCTGAGGTGAGCCAGTTCAGAATGTGTTTAGTTCTGCCTCAGAAGTCAATTAAAAAGTAAGTCCAAAAGGTCAAAATTTTATTACAATCTTTTTCATCTGCCAAAACTTCCTCTGCCATAAACCAGAAAGTACATCCTTCTGCTTTCTCTCTCTATGTCCACACAAATGTGCACCACTCTCTGCTCTCACATTGTCCTGACAAAATGCATTTCTCCATTTATAAGGCCAGAATGGAAAAAATGGAGGCAGCTCCCTAATCTGTGTTACCACAGAAGTCCCAAAAATCCTACTTGATTGAGAGCTGTGTGAACTGCATGTTTCACAAAAGAAATCAAATCCAAACCCATACCTGCCAAAATTTTCTCTTCCATATACATCATTTTACACAGGCTAACAAGCCAGCTACCTCTTTTTCCAAGGCTGCATCTCCACAATGCTTATGCTCACAAGCTGGCATCAGCAGATCCCAGAATGATGTGGCTCTTGGCACTCCTGACTGTGCCGAGTGTGCGGGCACTGGCATCGCCACTAAGGCAGGAGTAGGGTGAGTGGTTTATCAGTCTGTCGTGGGGATGTGGGTGCATTTGTTTCCTGGCCCGTACTACAGGCACAATATTTACTGATGTTCTTTTGCGCTGTAGGTTCGGATGCCAAAAGCCTTTCTTTGTTCTGCTCCTACAGATGCTACTATAAGTCACAGTCATTTCCTAACAAGTTTCAGTAGCTGCTTCCTGCAGTGGATGAGGGAACACCTGGTTGCCTGTAAAGGATTTGTGTTTGACACAGACTAAGCATTACAAGCTAATCACTACCTCCTATTTATCTTTGATGTGCCTACTAATTGTTCCTGCTGTCTGGTCTTGACTCTCATCTTTCCATTTCCCCCCTCTATGTATGTTTAACCTGCTGTTACTGCTCTCCTTTTTTTTTTTTTTTTTTTGACTGTTTTGTACTACAGTACTTAAAGCTAGATTGTGAGGGGTTGTTTTCCTTAGGCATGGATTTTAAGTCAGTTGCACAGCATTAAATGACACCAGCTACCAAAATCAGATTCATCACAGCACAAGCAAGCTCAGAGATATGAAGTAATACTGTAATATCAGTATGGAATTTATATATAAAAACATGTTTCATCTTGCAGCTATAAGTAAACTTCCAAGAAAATCCATGTAACAGGTCAGAGCACATTGAAACAAAAATTCAGCCTGTAGGCTGCTGTGCAGAAGTTGAGGGAAATTAGAAATTCCTTACTTGCAATGTTCTCATAGTGTTACCTCTGGACTCCCAACATGACAAAACAATGCATAATCTGCGTTTGCTTCCAGTTAATGTGAAAGCATGTGAAAAGTCAGGATAGCAAGGTCACTTATGTGCAGAAAATGTGTGTGGGTTTTGGGGGCTTTTGGTGGAAGTTTGTTTGTCTCTGAGGATGAATGATCATCTGTTTTGGGGACAAGCACTGAAGATGTATTGCATGCCATGTAAAAATATAAAAGACAGAGGAAGAAGATAAAAAGAAAAGATGGAAAATGAAACAAGAAAGGAAGCAAAAGACAAGGATGTGGTAAGACAGAAATGGGTGGTTTAAAGAAAAATGGGGCAGTAAGAAAAGGCTAGAGAGCACAGGAAGAGAGAAGGCTGGATATGAAGATGGTATGTGAGTGTCTCCAGCTGGAGATTCCTGATTCCTTCCTGAGGAGAGGAAATTGCAAGAGGCAGCCTGTAGAAGTTTACGTCCAACAGCAAGGGCATGTACTGAGCCATCAGTTTTGAACAGCACTTCTGCCAGTGGCTTCTAGTGCTTTCCCCCTAGAAGCCTATAAACTCCCCCAGGCACCTACCAATCTACAGAAGGGCTGCAGAAGAATTGAGATGACTGAACCCCTGCACAAGTGGGTGCCCACAGCAACTTCTGTGCCACCCCTGAGGAAACCAGGGAAAGCATGAACTGCTTCCCTGAACACTGATGATGGTTCCTTCAGCCTTCACCAGGCTTCCTGCTTGCATCAACCACACATGAACTTGAAGACAGGCAGCAAACCAAAGAGTAACAATATCAGCAGGACCTCAGCCCATCCTGAAGTAGATAGCAAAGTCTGTCAGGAATCTTGGTGGTGAAAGCCCATACTATGACTCTGCCCCTAAGTTTGGTCTCCTCCTGCCTGCATAAGGGAAGAGGCCAAAAAGGAAAACTTCACTCATGCTCTTAAAGTAAGAACACTGACATGAATTTACTGGGATGTGATATGTCAGCAACAAAGATGTGGCTGTTATACCATCCTGATACCCAGAAGAGCAGAAGTGATCGAGTACTGTACAACAGTGTTTGAGGTACATCTCCTTCTGGTGCTATTCTCAATGCCTTTGAGCTCTGCCTGTGACAGAGGATGAAAACAATGAAGTCCAAGCTTAGGTTGCTTAGTGCTGATGGAGCATTTCCTGAGGCAGCACTGGCTGTAAACACTGATGCTGAGATGTAAGAGCTGGCTCTCAGCAGCACTAGAGCTGACTTCATTTTATCAAATCCTAATGTCTTAGTGGGGTGTAGCAATGAATCTACAGAAACTTTTCATGGTCAGCTATTTTTTAAAAACATTCATCTCCTGCTGAGGATTGCCCCTGGAAAGCAGGTCTCAGTGTTTGTGATCAGCCAGTGGCTATTACAATGTTAAATGACTTAATAGTTATTTCACGCTCACGCTTAGGGTGACTAGGGCCAGAAAGGGGAGATGGGTAAAGGAAACAACATCTTATCCCAATTTCTAAGCAATCTACATATTTAACACGTACTTCAAAAGACGGAATTTGACTCACAGTTGAGACGATTCCTTTACAACTTTCTCTATGAGAACATACAATGAATAACTGTGAAACCACTGTTTGAAAAGCGGTGTCCCACTTCCAGAGATTTACTCCACTACAAATTGGGCAAAGATGACTTTGAAACCCCAAAGTTTCAAAGCAAAAATTGGCCAAAAGCTTGTTTTAGAAGAGATGAATGGAGTAAAGAGAGGCATCCAAAATGTCCAACCATAAATATTTACCCTAAATATATTACAATACTGACAGGAGTTTCCGCAATACATCAAAATTTCCTCAGACTTCATACTCTGAGAGATTTATCTGAAGCTATGAACTGTTGAGTCAGACACTGACGGGTTTGCATTAATGCAGCGGACAGAAAGATAGTGTACCCTGTGTTAGGCACTTATGCCACTCCTACTCTAAAGACTCTGATCCTGTAATGGAAGAGGGGTATGCACACTTCCTAGGGGTTTTTCAGCTTGGAAACGTACCCAAAGAGCACATGATTTTATTAGTGTGTATGCTTACCAGGAGATCCCACAAGAACACCTCCTTTGTGTGCACAAAGAATGACTCAGCTGGATCGCCCTGGTTCTCAGAGCATATAATGAAATGGAAATAACTTCATCTATCAAAAAACTGTGAGGTCCACTGATGCCAAATTTCATCTCATTGAGCATGTCAGCCATCTGACAGGTGGCAATTTCACAAAGCAAGAGCAATGGGATGGAAAACACATAAACACACATCCTTTTACACATTCATTGTGTAAATAGTGCCTTTTTGTTTCAATCTATTTTCAGTATCTATGATAAAAGCAGCTGATAAAAGGCTGAAAATCATACAGGTTGAACAAGGAGTGCTTTTTCAAACTGGGACATCTGCTTTCCCACTGGGTAAGGAGGATCTCTCTTATTACAAAAAATTGCTGAAACAAAACTGAATTAAGAGAATAAAGTAAGAGTTTAGCCTACCTTTTTAGCCTCATAATTAGACAGGGGTTTTAAGTGAAACCCACATCTGTCTAATGCAACATCTGTATATAATTTCATGTGGTAAAAATGTTCTTGTAACATTCATTCTTCAGAGGGAAAAAAAACAGCATCTAAATGTGCACCTATTTCTGCTGCATTTGGGGCAAAGAGTTTCAAATTACTAAAAGAGTTAATATATTGTGGGATTGAGACCAGAGTGGCCATGCTTTTTCTTCCCCCGAAGAACTTGGACATCCTTAATTGCCTGCACTTCTGTCAATATGTAGCCTCTGTGAAGAGCATTATGAAATGGCCTTAGCCAAGAAGATGATATTATTATTATGGTATTGTATTTATTCCCTTATCAGTGTGCTGGATTCTGCAATTAATCCTGAGCACCAAGACAACAGGGTCATAGAGATAAATGAAAATATATATCCAGAAAATGTGGGGGAAAAAATTCAACTGGAGTACTGGTAACGATGTGTGGGAAAAACTGCAATCCTGATAGAAACCATGTGTTAAAAAAAAAAAAAATTAAAATGAAATTTAAAATGTAGCATTTAAAAATATCAAGACAATTGGGAGAACTATCCAGGAAGTTTTATGATCCATGTCAATGAGAGCTCTGTTCCTACAGTCTGTGCTATCGATTTAGAGAGCAAAGAATGAAGGTTGCCACATGAAGTGATGAAGCAAGTGAAAAATAATGAAATTATTCTGTTTCACTTAGAAACATAAACACTGAAAGCTCCATAAATCTGCCCCGTAATCCTTTTAAGACCGGTCTTATGCTCATTTTGTGAAGGCTGAAGCAAGGGAAAAAGCGTGGAAGATTTAAGAATAGATACCTTAAATTAAAATTAGGGACTTCTGGATTAGCAGACATTCAAGCCTGTGGTTTAAGTCAAGAAGAAAGTGCCAATGGATTTGCTCAGTAATCTTAGAAGTCTTCTAACCCTCCTTTTGCTAATGCTATAACAGAAGGAAAAACCACTGCCTGTCTCCACCGCTGTAGCCTGTAAGGGGTCAGTATAGACTGTAAGGATGCAGCATATTCTGTAAGGATCCAGTGAGCTTCAGCTAATTATCTCAGAAATTGTTTTGATGACAGTGTCATGTCAGTCCTCTAAAATGACATGCTAATGACCCACAGGGATAGGGGGATAGAGAAACTAATACAAGGGAAAGAAATACAGAACCATTTTTTCCTCCTGTTCTACTTTTATCTTACACTACCCATCTGTAAACTGCAAATTTACAAACATCATCAGGAAAAGGTAGTTTGGTCTGAACAACTGCTTAGAGGACTCCAGTTTCTGTGTCACAGAGCATGGACATCTGGGGGCCTCAGGCAGTTCATCAGGACCTTTCCCTCTTATCTGCAGGCCAGACTGCAACCGTATCAAACCTTAATGACAGATGTCCTCAACAACCAATCTTCCTCACTCAGACAGCTGTATATCTGTGTTTACTCTCCTTCCTTCCATGCAGCTTTCCACCTTTTCAACAGCTCTTACATATAATGTGAGTGAAACAAAGGAAAAAAAACAAAACAAAAACAAAAAAGGAGGTGCATTGACAAGGTCGTAAAATGAATAGACCTGAAGTAGTTGTGTGATTTTCAGACAGCGGTGCAGTGATGGGAAGGGGAGGAAATAATGTCTTGCTTCTTTTATCCCACATTTTTCCAAGATTTCTAGTCAGAAATACTCATTTTTGGTCTCCACAGTGCATACTCAGCCCTCACAAAATCTATTTTCACATGTCTTTCCTCACTGAATTAAACCATTCTGCCATGAAAATACCTTTCCTGAGCTACACTCCCTGTTCAGTACTGCTGTGTCTCCTAAAACATCCCTAGTGTTATCTCTGTCCTGAACTAAATTTTGTTCCCCTGCATGTTTCCTCACCCAGTGATTTCAGGTCCTGCACTTACTGTGCATTCCCATCCCTCTTCCGTGAGGGAAGTCTCCAGTGTCTTATATGTGATTACACTGGCTCTCACACGTCTGGTCTTTCTCCTATTTAAGGTGACAGTTACTTATCTTCATTTGTGCAGAAGCAATATTTTTTAGTTCCCATTAAAAAAAGGTAATGGTGGAAGGAAGAAGTATTTTCTGAGAGGAGCAGCCAGGCAAGCTGGGTGTTACAGAAATGTAGAGCAGGGAGGAGGATGGACTGAGCGCCCTCAGGGTGACCCTGAGGGTCCAGGTTGGCCCCTGCGCCCACTAATAATAGCTAATGGCTAATGGCTTACTGACACTAGCAACAGCCTGTATGTGCCCTCCCTTGGGGACTGAGGGGATGTGTGGACCACTGTTGTTCTGCTGATGATCCCCACAAACACTCAGGACAGGCTGAACGCCCCTCTGAGGCCACAAAACTATGACATGTTTGATGTAAACTGGAGTGACATAGTCTTGACAGATCTAGAGCTACATAGAGATAACAAGAAATCACTGCAGTACGGGGAACTGGACCATGGAGATGCAGGTTCAGGCCTCCAGTCAGATGCAGTTTCTTGCATAATTCTGGAAGTTTCCTGCCTTTTTGTCCGTCGGTTGTAACTGGAAACACATGGTTTGGGGACAACAACTTACACTGAGTTGGGACAGAAGAATGAGTTGAGCAACAGTGCAGGGGTTCCCCTTGGTTGCATATAACCTTGTTCCAGAGTCAGCTCCACCACAGGAAGCTTGTGTGAGAGCTTGCAGTAGTTATGAATCTGCCTGTCTGATAATCATTACTTTAAAACCAGTGATCACTCTGCTTTCATTTCACCAAATTAATAAGAATTTTATGTACTTAAAGTTTTTTACATTTGCTGATTCACACTCAGTAAAGATAATTAGTGAGCATCTCTATTAGCAATACAGAACCCCTCCTGTGTAAGCCCCTTTCATGTGACTTGTTCCATTAGCATTTTTTTTCATGGCTTTTATTTGTTCTAAAGTAATAGCACACATGGAGTGATGTTTGGGATTTAGAGTATTGTAACAGCTGACTGCTATGTGACGACTTTTTAAAACTAAGTCTGAGAAAATCACAGTGCGTGAAACCGAATTGTAAAGATTCTGAGTAGAGACACACTAATCCTCTACAAAGGCAGGGCTACTGATAGATTAAGTTATTAGACTTGATGCACACAGTTCAGAAAAGGAAGCTGTGGTCACATCAATGGGTAGGCTTTCCTATGATGATTTTTAAAAATCTGCTTCAAATGCATGGCAGGCAGGAAATGCTCTCCTCAGAGTCAGTCTTGTTACTCAAAATATAGCTTTGCAGTCAAACTGCAGAGAAGTAAACATAACTAAAATTGTCAAATTAGGAGCTCATAAGTTAGGAAATGCCAGACTAAGTTTCCTTCCCTGAGTCATCGCTCTTGCCCTCCTTCCTTGCCTTATGACCAGGGCACACATAGCAAAATGGTTCAGTGTTTTTTACTGCATCACATCAGGTCTCCATTGAAAAATCTTCAATACAAAGAAGAGAACCCAGCACCCTGGTGGATTATTCTACAGCACTCAACATTTACTTCAGCTAAATCACAAATAGTGATCTTTAGAATACCTGTAAAGTGAGACATTTATATTGATCTCATTTCCTATTTCGAGATTGAAAGGATTAAGAACGAAAGTGTCTAGGAAATACAAACACTGTGTTTGAGACATTTCAGAGCGGGCTTTAAACTTCCTTTTGTATCATGCTTCAAACATTTGAGACTGTATTTCCAGTGTTCTGTCAAAACTGTTTGTTCTCAGCACACCTAACTGGAAACATCTAAAACTAAGTAGCAGTAGAAGATACTCTGAATGATTTCACAACTATAACACGAAAACTTTAAGACACAAAGGAGGGACACAATAAAATTTTAAGTAAATATGAGACTTTTGTTTTCATTGTCTATGTGTGTTCTACTCACTGCTTACAGAAGTCAGAAGCACTCTCCCCTCTAGTATGCTGTGCAATTTGAGCCTCAGCTTTGGGGTAAATGAGGCATGGACAGAAAATGTACAAAATAGGGCATGATAATAATTGTTTTATAATGCAGTCATAAGAAATTAAAATTATGTTGTACAGACAATCTTGACTTTTGTACTTTTGACTCTGAAAACACAGTAACATTTTAACTCTCTGATGTGTTTGTAACATTTTACTCCAAATTGAAAAAAGACCCCCAAACCAGAAAAAAAAATCCATTATATGATATCCTAATTGTATTTATGAGTGATTAGCAGAGCTGCAACTGTTAGCTTTGGCATATAGATCTGATTCTTAATTAAAACCATAACTGGCAAATAGCAATGTAGTTTTATTACAAGCTGAGCCTGGAGCAGAGGAATAAGGGCACTGTGACAAAAGGCTTCACAAATATTTCCTGACAACGCAGAAGACCAAGCTTGCAGCTCTGTGGGGAAGCCTGCTCCCTTGTAAGCACATGCACCTGCCTGTTCTCTCCAAACCTACCTTTCTTAGGGACAGCTACTGTCCTGTCCATAATGATATCACTTTTCCTTTTCTTGGCTGTCATTCTCATCAACAACCCCGTTGCTCCCTCTCTTTGCACCTAGTTCTTGCTCCCATCAACAAATCATCCAGCCAAGCAAACTCAGCTTTCAACATTCTGTATGGACCTCCTGCTTCAACAAACCTCAGTTGCTCTCCTGTTGATCCACTACAAATCCATCCCTATTGCTCCTCTTCTCCATCACTGTTTTCCATTTGCCCATGTTCTTTATTCTTCCTATCTGTATTCCTATTTGTGTTGTAGCTTTTTGTGATATTCCCCAGACATTTCTCTGGTTTTAGTTTTCTTCATGTACCCAGACTTCATTCCATGTACTGTCTTCATCTTTCCCTACCACTTTTTTCTTAGTTTCCATCTCTTAAGCCATTTTCTGGCAGTTTTCCACACAAGTTGGCCCCACTCTGCTCCCAATCTCCTCTATTGCCATCTACTCAGTTTCATTTTTCTATCATAGAATCACATTTTGAAGGCAATCCTTATCATGCTAGTCTGTTTTGTTTCTCCTCACCCTCAAATGAAGAAAAAACCACAGCTTACATTGTTTCGTCATGTTTTCCCAATTTTGTTCAGATCAAGCAATATTTTAACAGATGTCAATCATACAGACTGTGTTCAGATTAAGCAAAACCATAACAAAAGTGTTAGTGACACTGTTGGCCCAGAAATCTTGTGCACATGAAAAATGAAAAATTTTATATTGTCCCAGTATTGTCAGCTTGCGCTTGACAGCAAACCCTCTTTTAAAATAACGAAAAATGTTCTGACAAATTAATATTCTGCATCCAATGTGCAATGTCTTCCTTCTGTCATCTGATGACCACATTGCAGGTGATGACTTGTCATTGCTAGAGATGCTTTGCAGAAGGTGGCTGTCACAGTTCATCAGCCTTCCCAGATGAAGGGGAGATTATCCCCTTTGATTTCAGGAAAGCTGAATTTGGGCAGCCACCTCCATAGGTGTGACTCAGTCAGAAGGTACTGGGTAGCAGGGATCAAATGAGCAAGAGGGAAGGAGATGTAGAGGAATACTAAAAACAAAAGCCAAGTGTCAGGAGCTGCAGTGGCAGGGAAGTGAAAGTGGGTATATATTGTGGCAGATGGGGACAGGATAGGAGATAGGAGCCTGAGGAAAAGGAAAGGAAACTAGGGAATTAACCTGCTTTATCATCATCTAGTGCTACATCTGATAACAGATCAGTTAACATGCTGGAAAACTGTCTCAGTGTGACTCATGAGTGCAACTGTTGGTAGACATCTGCTCTACAAACACACTGAGGGGCACGTCCCTTGTTCACTTTTGCTGTTGTTTAGCCTTGGTTCACTTCCCCAGTGGCTGGTTCTAGCCAAGAATCTATCCACTCACTGCACAGTTCTGCAAACAGAATGGCTGGTAAGTGACCAGTGAGCCAACCTTGGAGAAAAGACTCCACCTTTCTTGCTACAGCTGCCCTTTTGTGCATCATCTTTAAAAAGTTCACCTATTTCTGTCTGTGTATCCACAAGAAAATTTTAGTCGTAAGAAGTTACCAGCTACCTGGCCAAGAGGTTACAATCACACATCAGTCTTCCTCACAGCCACCCAATATGTTTCATTTTATTACCTTCAGATAGTGAAAAATTGCAGTTTGAAAGTTGTTTTTATGGTGGTGATGGTACAGTTTTGTGACATGACCTCTTAGTATAGTACAACAACATTGCAATTAGAAAATATTTTCCTTAAAACATATTCAATGTGCTTATTCTTCCCCCAAAAAACCTGCAGCGAGATTCTCTCCATTACAAACTCAAAAAAATAACTTGCAATTTGCCTGCTCACAACTACAGTCCCTTCTGCCAATATCAGAAAATAATCAAGAAAAACACTAAAAGATATGCATTCAGTTTCAAGGCACGAAATTTTTGGGTTCTAGAAAACATATTTCTAGAAACTTACTTTCACTGGCTGAATAGTCCTGTGGATCGAGTATCCCTGATTCCTGCAGTGATCTAATACAGGAGTCCACCAGCTCCAGACCAGTGGTGAGTTCATCTTCTATATCCTTCTGACCATCTGTAATAAAATTAACAACATAAAAACATAAAAGAAGGGCAAAAATGTAAAACCATTTACAAGACAAAAGCTAAAACTGGTAATATGTGCCTAAGCATTCACAGCTGATGAAAGAATGAAGGCCACACATCTACAGGAGGCTGGCCATACCGAAAATTGTGCTATCCTTTGAAAGTGCAGCCTTGGATTAATAAAAGCAAAATGAGAATACTTAGATCTAGTCTTAAAAAAAGCCAGAGACACATTTAACAATGCCCCCTCTCAAAACCCTACATTAGTTTTAGGGTACTTTTTGTCAATCCTAACAACTTCGCCAAATCTCACTTTTTAAGTAGAGTTTTCACACACCAGCAATGAGACCACACAAAAAACCCAACAAAAACCTTCACATACATAAATGTGTTTTTCCCTTCCATCTTCTTTAGGTAAAAATGATCCTTCTGGGAGAGGATATAAGCAATACATATATGCAGATAAGTACATTACCTTGTGTTTGCCAGTGAAACTGCTCTTCTGTTGAACTGGAAAGAGAAAGAAAAAAGTGATCATTTTTAATTAAATTGTTCTATAGTGTGCCATGAATATGCAGATATAAATCTATTCTGAAGGAACTGATTTAACAGAAGAACACACCTAAGAATAAAACACATTTAGAATACATAATTTTATATATATTTTTAATTAATGACTTGTACAGCATTCACTCAGCTGGAGGGAAGCACCTTTATTTCTTTATCAAGTAATTTGAATCATACATATAGAAATGGACCTCTTGGTCTTGATATACAAACTACACTATTTCAAAGCAAAAACATTAGCATTCTTCAACTTTTCTGGATCCTTCCATTTGTCTGATTCTCCGTGTTAACAGAGAAAATTATAAATTGCTTTCTCAAGTGAATAGTTACGTGTGATTTCTGAAAGAAATTACAAATATGATTCCTGGTTCTACTGATCACTATGTGCATTTTTATATTATTCAAATGTGCAGCTAAGTTAATTGAATTGGCCTACACAAGAGAGTAAATTTAGATGTGTTTGTGCTTCTATGTACAAGCCCTTAAGCAACAGAAGGTCTTAATTTTAAAATAATGACCATGCACACCAGAGGACAGGTTAGGTAGGGTATTTTTTTTTTCAATAAAATGAATGATACATTCAAATGAATGATAAAATGAATTGTATATTCCATTAGGCTATGACTACACTTTTCTCCAAGGCATGTTCTGTGTATGCTTCAATATAGGTCTTTCTCACATGACAAGAATACAAAAAGGATTGAAGTTACCCAGTACTAACCTTTCTTTAGATAACAATGAACTGATTATTACACTCAAGATTGAAAGATTTTTCTGTGCATTTTTATAAGATACATATAGGGGAGAACAACACTGTCTGTTGCATCCCTCAGTTAAAAAAACAAAGACTAAAATTATTTTAACTTTTCAAACAATTATATTTATTTCTTTCTGATGTTGAGACTAAATGCTCTTTCATATGATTAAATGGATTTAAATCTTTAATTGTTTTCCCTCTTCCCAGCAGATGCTGGATCACTTATGAATATGTCAGTACACTTCCTACTATCTATGTTCTCAACAATAATAATGTAAATTAAATTAAATGCTTCTTTGTGGAGGTCTATTTTTACAGTAAAGAACTTGTGTCAATTATTTACCAGAGCTGATAGTGTTAGAAAAAAGAATAATTGCCTAATTTACATAAAAATAATTCTAAAAGGATTTTTAATTTCTACCTGGCATCATAAAGGTTAACCTGACAAGTTCTATACACCATCATAAATTTACTCATATCTATGGTCTGTGGTTTATATTGACCCACTGTAGTGAGATGTCATAGATTAAGAAGCTAGTCCTTAGATGGGACACTGAACTAAAATTCTTGCATTCAAGTCCACTGAAATTAACAGTATTGAAGATAAATGTTGCCAGAATCCTTGGACAAACAATAACAACCGCAAAGTGCTGAACGGAATGAAATTACTTTAATTTAAATTACCTTTTGAAGTTAAGTCCTAGTGGTGACTAGGGACAGTGACTCTTTTTGAAATTACACTTTTTCCAATTTTAAATTTCTTTTGTCTGATTTTCAGATTTACTAAATAATTGCAGCTTCATCTGACACACTGGGACTTGAGAGCAATCGTCCTTTCTGTAATTAGCACAATCCATAATAAGTAATGTATTACTTTCCACTCTAGTGTCCCTCTTCCAGTATCCAGATTTCTATGTGATAGATATCACCTCACGAGCCAGAAAAAAATGTAGTATCTCAGGGGGCATTCTTGCTGGCAGAATGAATTACTAGATATTGCTGGCAAGAACACGATGATGCAAAAGCCTATGCCACCTCATCCAAGTAAGTTAGAAAAGAAAATCAAGTCTGTGCATAGAGTGAATTATCATTTCATTAGCCCTTTTTAAGTAGCAAACTTGTACAAAATGTAACAAAGTTCATAATGTTCAATGAATCACTTGTAGTTGATTCATAGTAATCCCCAATACCACTTGTCTGACTTCCACAGAAACACTACTGTATTCATATTAATCTTAGGGTCACAATGAATTTTGACTACATTTTGGCTTTTCCAGTTTTAGTCACGCTTCTCCTCCCCACTACTGTAATGATCTTTCAATAAATAATGTAGCTCTTATTGTCAAGACAGCAGATCCACCATCAAAATTTTTATCCTAATGCTACCTTCTTATTCAACATGTGGAACATGAGCCAGGCTGTCCAGGGCAGTGGTGGAATCACCATCCCTGGAGGTATTTAACAGATGTGTAGATGTGACATCTGGGGACACGGTTTAGTGGTGGATTTGACAGTGCTGGGTTAATGCTTGGACTTGATGGTCATAAAGGTCTTTTCCAACCCAAAAATATGATTCTCTATTAAAATGGTATTTGCTCCTACAAGGATATCGATATATTCTGGTATGAAAAGATTGCTGTTTTCCTTAGTTAAATTCATGCTCTTTACCTTTTTAACAATCTAGTATAGTAGGATATTGAAGCTGCCATTTCTTGGTTGCAAACCAATGCCAGAGCCTTGCACACAAACATTTAAAGGGTTTCCCTAGAAAATTTTATTTGAATTTGCCATTGTTTTAATTTAGATACTCTTTATTTTTCCTTTTTCTTTTTTTTTAATCTTACCTTTTTTTTTTTTCCTTTAACTGAGCTTCCCCTGCTTTTAGCTTGAAAAAGATTCTTGACTGAAGCAACCTGACGTGTTTGTGCAGGGAGCCTTTAGGCTGTCACACAACTGTGCCAAATCTGCTTGAGTGAATAAAAAGGCACGCTTTTTCGTCCTTTTCTTTTAGGTGTTTCCCAGCCTAACAAGAGATCAGTACAACTGACTGTATAGTTACATTAAATACATGAAAAGACAAAAACCAGTAATTAACACAAGTATTGTCCCTAATAAATTTTTCCGCATATTCAGCAAAACATATTTTTGCTTCATATTTTTTTCTAAAGAAAAATGCATTAGCAACCACTTTTCTGCATATTCCTATGTTCCATTATGTAAGTTTGCAAACGTTAGTATCTTTGACTGAGGAAGATGAGCAATAACATTCTTTATCAAGTTGTTCTGAACTATGGTAACTTGAGCCCACCTTCAGAGTTTGAGGAAGGGATTTTTACATTAGCATAGTATTAGAAAATAGTGGCATGAAATAAGACTGAGCTGAGAACTCAAACAGGTAGAATTACTACCTCCCTTAACCCAAACTCAGAGAAATAACTATGATTTATTTATTATTTATTTTTGGTAGTCATTGCATCCTGTATTTACTTCCAATGTTCTAGGTACAATAAGACTACTGTTCTACTTAATTCTACCTGAGTGACATAAAGAATCCTCCATCACCATTTAACTATGCAAAACTTGATTCTTCTATGCTTATATTGTCTTTGGAAAATACAATGTATTGAAGGAAAATCCCAAGGAAGTTGAATAACTTAAGAATGAGAAGATAATGCTAAAACTCAAACAAATGAACAAAACACTTGACTAAACAAAAGAAGAATATTGTTATATATTTAGTTCTTGATGTTAATGTTGAAGCTAATGAACCTATCTTCTGTAAGGATGCACTAGGTTGTGCTTAAAGCTTTACCTTTAATAACCACCTAGGAAAGGTGATATTCCAGTAAAAGTTGTTCTACCTCCCTAGGCAAGAATGAGCAAAGTAAATATCCACAGAGCGGTCATCTTGATTCCAGCTGAACTCACATGTTCCCATTTCTGCACTCATGTCATAAAAGCACTGAAGGAGCCAGAACCCTCTGTGTGTGACCTTGCATTCCGGGAGGGTGAAAGGCAAATGAGCACAGCACGCTGCGGGGAGCTCGTTTTGGGGAGCATCACCTGGGGAGCTCTACCTGTCTCTGCACAGCGAGGAAACAGCAGAAGCACAAAGCATTGCAAAAATGCACATCTTCTACAGCCAGCTGAGGAAGCCTGAGTATTACCAGCAGCTCTTTACATCAAGTTTATCCCTTTTCAGGCATGAATAGAAAAATCCCAGCCTGACCTATAGCATGTCTATAAACAAGCAAACCAGGCCTTAGGAAGCCTTCATTTTTTCCTGTACCTCAAGTCAAGTTAAACAAGAAGTGGGTGCCCCTTCATGATGGACTTAATAGGAATCCACCATGGTAAGACGGACTCTGTGGAGACAGCCAGCACCTGCATAACAAGGTGAGTTACAGAAGACCATCAAACACCTCTCCCAGCAATTTACAGAAGTCAAAAGCAGTTTTGGTGGTATAGAAGTGAATGTTCCAAATGACACCAAAATAATGCTTTTCTGGACAACATTCACCCACCATATTTCTGTAAATAATGTAAATAATGTAAAAGTAAGCAAAGTCCTTGTGGGAGGTAATCCAGAGGTGAGGAAAGCCGTTGAGTCCTTTGGCAGAAGAAAAGCTTCCTGAGACATCCTCAGACTGTGTTGCCACAGGGCCTGTACAAACACCCACTGATTCACTTCCAAAGCAAGTGCCGGGAAGCAGCAAGGGCACCTTGGACTCAGCTGAATTCACAGAAAGTGGATGTGTGGCTGTGGCACTGGCAGCAGGGACAATGGCAGGCAAAGGCAAGTTACACCAAACCCCAGCCCAACACACACATCTTGCACACTACCTGGACACAGCAGTACTTGCAGTATCACTTGGGTTTAGACATTACACGGCCAAATGTGAGACCTGGCCTGCTTCAGAGGAATGCCTTGATAGGTTCAGAACCATTCCGTGCAGAAGGAACTCCACTGCCCTGTACACACTTCTCCAGCAACAGTATTTATTATGCAGCCTGCAGAAATTCATTGTTTTTATCCCATGCACCAAAATACATCAGGGTACATGCACATCAGGCCATAGCAGTTGGCTATTCATTGCCTTGCTGCTCCCCACAGCAAAGAAACTCACTTCTTGCTGGGAAGGGAGGTAGGTTTTCTTTCATTCACTATTCCTGGCATGCTCCTTGCTTTATCCCTGAGCCTTGCATACAGGCTGCCAGGGCAAATTCACACTTTTGTATTCCTCTAATTATCCAAAAAATGTTTGTGTGCCTCTCCTTTGTGTGAAGTCATTCAGTTTACAGTTGTCACTCATTTTTTGAGAAAGTGCTATAGCTATCTGCTACACCAAAATATTTTTATTGTTTTCTAAAACAATTCGTGAAATTATATCTAAAATAATTAATGAAATTATATATAACACTACTGTAGAAAAGATATGAAAGGGTTTTACAAGGAGTTGTATCAGCACATGATCTTTTCAATTATTTCTACAATGGAGCTATACAAACATTGCTGTATATAATTACAGGCAGATACTCTCACTGATTTTTAAATTGTTTTTTGGTTGTGGAAGGTGGAAGACAAAAGATGCAGAAGCATTTCACAAAAAGCAAGGAAGCTGAAAAACTAATATTCCATCTAAAGCAAAGGAGAACTAGATTTTAAATCAGCAGTACATTTCAGGTTATCTGCAAAATAGTAAAAAACTTTTAGTATCAACTATCTGGTGGGGAAAAAAACCAAACAACCTAAGAATAAATTTTACGTTAAATAATCCTGTGAAAAAGTACCAACCTCTCAATAAATTATCATAGTAAAAAACAATCCTCAAAAGCAACTTTTGGGTTTTGTGGATTACATCAAAATCTCTTACACTGATAGTCGCTCCCTTCACCTCTATAAATGTGACACTATAGGCTCTCTCAAATATTTAATAGCACTCTATTAGTCAGCTGTGGTATCAACTTGGCTACCCTGTCAAGAAGTCCTTTTTTTGATATTCCAACAAACCTCATCCAATCCCCTACAATGATCCTGGAAAATGTAAAAGAAAATTCAACAAACCAAAATAAATAAAAAATACCGCCACAAACCCACACATATTTTACTGATGGCTGCTCTTTTGTACCTTGGAAACTTCAAACTGACTTTAAAAATTATGACAAAGTTCTTAGCTGTAGATGCCAGAAAACAATTCAGGTGGTTAATTCTCTCCTTCATTAGAACAGCCTCGCTTCAAGTTGCTGCAGGGAAAAGAGAACTGTCTAATTTTTTTCCCAGAAAAATTATTGTTATTCCCTAGGTTTTACGAAATCAACAGCAGAACTTTGTGGCTGTGCAAAAAAAGTTTTGTACTTATTTCTAATGATGCAGGGAAATATTTGCAGTCAAAATTCCAAATAGGTCTCAAAAATTAATGCTTTCCTCTGCATTTAATACTTGCAGTAATTTGCAGACATGATTTTCCTTTAAAAACAAGTTTTAAACTGCTCCAGTCCTACCTGTATTCAATTTCCCTATGCTGATTGTGCTTAATAAAACTGTTCTGTTCCTTCTTATTCAAATGTGATTTAAAGTTCAGGTGCTAGACCACTAAGAACACTATTCCAAGTACACAGCATGCATGGAAAGGCACCAGCAGTCTTGCATTCCACAGAGTGCACTGCTTAAGGGCTTGCAAAGCAGGCACCAGAGGCTGTTATTTAATGGACAAAGCATAACAGTCTGTTTCCCTGTTGTTTTTGACCATCACTCTTGAAACGGTATACAAGAGTATCAATTACAGTAAATTTTGTTACCGAAATAATTTCACACAGACCAAACCCCCAAAACCCATTTACTTCAGTTTTGAATGAACTTAGTCACCTAGGGACAGGACACTTGCTACTTAGCTTGCAATCAGCCAGTTTCCTTTAGTTTCAGTTCTGCAGACAGCTGCTGGTCTGACAGTGAACACAGAGAATTCTTTCAGAGTGGAAGCCTTCGAAGCTTTGCTGTTCCAAGAAGAATTTAGAGGGCAATACGTACTTCGTGTATGTATTTAACTTTAAACTTGGACACAGTAATAACATTAGGGAAACAAGTACTATGTAATTGCCCTGTTCTCACTCCTTCCCTGATGTCCGTTTCATGCCCTTACGCATTCCAGATAGGATACTGAGTTAGACAGACCCCATTTCTGAATCAATCCAACCACTTTTTTATTCTTATTTAGAAAAGCCAAAATCAAACCAAATTACTTAATTTTGTAATTTGCCATTATTAATTAATTAAGAAAAAGGATGATGGTTCACAGAAAGAAGGAATTAGCCCAGGGCTGGATTTCTGCTAATACTGTTAGTTCTTCCGGTTTGCTTCAAGCCTATTTTTATTTGAGAAAGGAGCTCATGTCCCAAACTGAACATAGCTACATAGGAGCACATTTAAAAGAGAATAGCATTAGAATATTTCAATTGCAAGAGACCTACAGGGACCATTGAGTCCAAATACCTGACCAGTCCAGGGCTGACTGAAGGTTACAGGAGGTTATTAAGGTCATTATCCAAATGCCTCTTAAACACTGACAGGTTTGGGGTCTTGATCACCTCTCTAGGAGCCGGTTCCAGCATTTGGCCACCCTCTTGGTAAAGAAATGTTTCTTCATGCCCAGTCTGAGCCTCCCCTACACAGCTTTGAACTGTTCCAGGTGTCCTGTCTCTGGATCCCAGGGAGAAGAGCTCAGCTCTTCCCTCTCTCCTTCACCTCCTGAGGAAGCTGCAGAGCAACGAGCTCGCCATTCAGCCTTCTTAAATTTTAAATTTCACCTCTTCTACACAGCAGAACAGTTTAGATAGCAGTGTACTATAATATTTCTTCAGTCCCAGTAGTGGTATTTGGATCTGATCCAAACCAAACAAGCATCTAAAATAGAATCAGAAATGGCGTATTAGAGAAATCAATAGTGGAGAGGCAGAATCATCTCTGCCCTAAGGCAATGGAGCAGTCTGGTGCCTAAATCACACCACAGCCTATCAGTAGCCATAAAGCTGTGTTCTTCAATCATGCCTTAATGACAACATTGCACAGCAAGTATGATAATGGTTGTCATGCTTTAAAGAAAACAGTACAATACCCTAAAAGAGAAAGTGAGGTCATTTCTTCATTCCCTCCTCCCTCTTACTCCAATAGTTTAGCTATTAAAGCACTCGTGCACAATGTGATAGAACTAGGTATAATATTTTGTGAGAAATCAAAGCAGTGACTAAGTTGAATGTAACCATTGGGCTATTGCCTATCTTTTCTATTGAAACCTCTATCCTGTATAGAAAACAATACATTATTTTAGTTAAGAAACTCCATTATAAAAGACACTACCACAGCTACATTTTCTTCACACCAAGTTTTGAAAGATGCCTTCAGGGAAAGTGTGCAGACAGTAACACTGAGGAAAGGTATTTTCCCAGTGGAGCAGAAAAAGGTACTGAAGACCAAGGAGTGACTGAATTTCTTGTAAGGTACCTTAAACAACCTGTGTTTTGATGTTGGGTAAGAAACATTCAGTGAATATGAAATAGATTCTTTTCTGAGGCACATAGTTCCCTATGCATTCTGTGAGCACTGCGGTTTAAGTGTTAACTCAAACCATGGATGCATGGAGATAGTCACCTAAAAATAAGAATTGCAACACATTTTTTCAGTATCTTTTTGGTTCTGGTCTTTGGTACCACAACATTAATTTCCAAAGAAATATGGTGTAGTATAACTGAAATTCCTTTAAGGAAACCCACTTCTGTACATGAAGATATTGCAATATTTTTTCCTGGGATAGCTAACTGCTAGAGCAGGTAAAAAACCCCAGCACTAGTAACCTGAAGTTCCTCGTCTTCTCAATATCAATAAACTGCACAAGGATATCCCTTCTGCAGAAGAGTTAATCCTCAACATGAAGATCAAGCCAAGAGCCTCATGCTGACCATTGTTTCAGAAAAATTATATAAAGTATGATCACACTTTATGTGACTATTTCAGCTACAATATTTGTTCTGTGTTGTCCTTGGTAAATAATAGAAAGGGATTTTCTCTATGTTTTAAGGGGATGATTCATTTTAAATTCAGCACTTCCTTAGGGAAATAATGCAGACAGAAGCCAGACAGCCTCTACCTTGAAGAAAGTGTATTCCACAGAGGAAATTCCCAATACACACACACAAAGCCTGTCACTGTGTGAAATCACACATCACAGCCCTTCCCAGTTCTTCTCTCTTACAGCCTCTTCACATTAGCTTCACTCAGCTGCTTCCAAGAAACCTCCCTTCAGAGGGCTCTTCACCTTCACCTCTTTCCATGTAAACAATTCTTTCCTTTTCTCTCCATTCCTTCTCCCCCCTACAGATGAAAATACAGAGCCAGGATGTTTCTTCTTTTTATTTAGTTACTTCCTTTCCTGCAGCTTAGGCCTGTTGGAGCCAGAAGCAAACTCCTACTGTGCCTCCACAGTGGTGGGAAGGCCGCTGTAAGTAACAAATACCTTCAATGTCAATATATTGTCTGGATTTGGCACTGAAGAGACTGCATGGTAGTCATGTATACCTTATAGGTTGTCTTTCATTTCTGTATTCTCCAACAGATGTGTGAACATGAAACACTCCCATGAAACAGGAGCAGATTCTGCAGGAAGCAGGAAAGATTTTGTTGACCTTTTTAATGGGAGAATTGGCAACATTTGGTCCAGTCCCCACTTAAAGCTGGGCTAACTTCAAACCACTGCCCTAGACATAATGTAGCAAGGCACGGTGGAGACTCCGTCAGTGCTCTGCTGTTCAGAATTTGCTCAGTTAGTTCTCTTTTTTTAACAGAGAAAATAAAAACCGGTAAAAGGTGAAATTAGAAGAGTTTGGTGAATTTAGATGAAAGAATTGAAGTCTGAGAAGGGAGCACAACTGGCTTTTATAATTTAGCAAGGCTGAAGAACAGGAGAAAGAAATAGAGGAAGCACATGTGGGACAAGGACAAGCAAGTTCAGGCTGGTCACTGAAATTTTTGCTGGAACTTAAAAAATGGTACTAAAACATCACAGAAGCAGCCAATCCCATGCAATTTGAGTTGAGGTGTCAAAACTATACTCGCTCTGTTCTTAGAAGGTTGTTTGTTAAGTTTATTAGAAAGAGCTGATGTTAGTTCCAGCTTCAAGAAGCTGGAAAACAGCCCAGGATGATGCCTCCAGTTCTGTATTTGAAATAAGCTTAATCTGTGATGCTGGCAACTTGGTGATTGCTACAGAGCAGTATCCACACAACTGCATAAAATAATAACTGATACCACTAGAAACACCAGGCAACAGAGAAACACAAGTTTTCTACAAGCAGGCAGTAGCAAGAATTATGTACATAAGAACTAATGAGTGTTAAATTTACACTTCAGTGGATGAACATAAAGGCAGCAGAAAACTACTTTCTAACCTAAAATGTTAGATGAATGTAAAGGTAATTTGGTCTGTTAGGTGGGTGATAAGCAGCTGGATCAACCCATGAAAAATTGCCATTGATTTATGATTTTAACTATGGGAGTGAAAGTTCTTATTTGTAAACTGTCTGTTTGTATACAGAGTTGACAAATTATCCAAGTAACTAAAATGGCACATGGTAATAACAGCTATTTAGTGTCTTTTTGAGGGTCCGATGCTTGTCAAGCACCAGTATGCCTCGGCCTTCCTAGAGAGAGTGTCCTGCAGCGAACAACTCTTCTAGGGGCGAGGCAAGCCCTCCTAGACAGTGGGTGATCTCAGCAAGTGTAGCGATTTCTCAGCTACAAGTGATTCCAGCTCTTGTGATTCAGCTCTTTGTAAGATCACCCGAGGCAAACTCGGGGACAGAGAGACAGGAGCCTCGTATGGCAGTTCCACAGAGTTCCTTTATTGTCCAGCCACCCTGCGAAGGGGAGGCCAGGGACGAGAACTCCCTGGGTCAGGGCAGACTCAGGCCCCTTTTTATGGGGAAGGCAGGGGGTGGGGAGAAACCAATTAGCCAACTGGATACAAGGTATTGCCATAGGGGAACAAAGCATGCGGGGGTTGCTCGCTGTAACCTAGAAGTGAGTTGCTGGAGGCAGTGTCCCTTTTTGCCCTTAGGCCTCTCTTCTCCAAGGGAGCACAGACGGCTCCTGTGCTAGAAGTTCACAGCCCTCTACAATTTAGCTATATGGAAAACCTTTAATCACACATTTATTATGGAAAATTACTAAAATTATATTAATGCAAGCTGACAAAAAGTAAATGTAACCTTTAGACAGATCTGGAGCTTTCCTGTTAGCAGAGAGTCCTTTTATTCTGGCTTTTTCCACCACTAAGGTGCAGAGGGGAAAATGAGAATCAGTTCCCCATGAAGAGAATATTTCTTCCACTATTCATCGCCTACCAGAAGAAATACAACACAGGAGATACTACACAAGTAAAACTAGGTTCATAGGTCAGACATTTAGTAAAGACAGACGTAAGAAGTACACTGTATTTTTAAAAATTATAGAAAGGCATTAAAGAGAATATTCCTAAACAGTTAAAAGGTATCTTTGTAGAGCTCTGAAGAAAATATCTTACAGATATCATACTAGTAATACTGAAAGCAATAATATTTTCAATCATCTTTATTCTTAGAAGAATATTACAATATAAAATGTCGTGAAAGGTACTTGACAACTAAACCAATCCTTTGAAATTTTGTTTTGTTAACAAAAGGATGAAATCACCTTTCTACTTATATATACTCTACATCCAGAACATGAAGTCTCACAAGACAGTTAAATATTGAATCTTTTCATCTTGTTTATAATCTACACATTTAAATACTGACTTAAAACTGTGCAACAGAACTTTGTGTCCTGATCCAGTCCCCAAGGTCTGTCAACCAGGTAAACCTGAAGGGCTGTACTAGTAGCCAGAGTTAGACTAAAACTCCGATCAGATCCAAAAACAAGTGCTCAGTCAGCTTTGGAAGTTCTACACACAACTTCTTTTTTCTTTTTGACTATAACCCCTCTATTGATCACTGTCTGCATATTGAAGCAAGTACCAAATTCCCTGTCTGTACCTATTACCATGCAGCTGATATTGCTACAGCTGAATTGAAGACTTTTTCCCTAAAGCTTGCGGCCTGTTCTGGGCAATCTTACCAATACTCACGAAAAACAAAAGCATACCCCTGAATTCCCATATTATTGTTCTGTTAAGTTGACAAAAAGACCATCTTTCTCTTCACTAACTTGGGAGACTAAAGCAGAGAATAAACTGGACAAAAAGCTGCTTGTTACTTAATTATTGCAAAATTTTCCAACGCAAATGTGGTCCTAATATACAAGGGAAGTGACTTCACAAATATTACAGGTTCTCACATTGCATTGAAAAAAAATGCAGGAGGCTTAGCTATATGCTTTTATCACTTGAAAAAATTTAAGAGATCAATTAGTCTGTTACTTATGGTAGCACTGAGTTCATACCTAAGAACCTTTTAATAGAAGAATTCAACTGCTGAGATGGCTTGTTTAAAAAAACAAATTCTACCTACTGCAGTCCTCAAAGCACTTCTAATTAGAAAAGTTGTAACACTTTAAAGTGTTAAGATAGGGCAGTGATCCTCATCCTGTGCAAGGGACCGTCCAGTACTTCCTGGGAAGTCTGCACAATTACCCAGAAAAATGTTACACTGTATTTGGTTAAAAAAACCCACTAATTTTCTCTGCTGACTCTGCTGAAACAGCAGACAAGGGAAATGAAACCCAGATCTCAAGCACCTAGCTGAGCAGATACATTGGCAGATACAATTCTTTGAAAGTCCTTTGTTTTGGTGAAAACGTTACTGAACCATAGGAAAATTGCGTTCTTGGCTACCTATGTAAATCCCTCTCTAGGATGCCTCAACATTACTTGTTCAAAACAATTAATTAAAATTCTTTCTTTCCCATGCCTGGTAGATCCAAAATCCAGTTAGTTTTCACTAAAGCTCATGCCACTAAGTAATCTTTTCCGCTTCGTGCCCATCTCAATCACCATGTTCCATGTTCAGAAGTATTACATATACATAAAAGTTACTAGCTTTGCATTTATTTTAGCTTTCTTTTCTCTAAGTATACTAAATGAAATTTTGAGGAGTTCTCAACTGAGTTATGCCATCATTCACTAACTCTGTAACTTCCTCCTCTTTGAATATCTTAATCTAGGCTTAAACGCTCATTGTAAAATTGAGATTTTATATTACTTGTTCAGTGCATCTTGGAAATACTCCAATCAAAAAGCTAAATCTGTTCTCACTAGCAAAACAGAGCTAATATGAAAAGCAAGGAAACTGATTTTTTTTTTTTCTCCCTGAATATGAATCACATAAAATCTGTTCTACACTTCACAAAACTAATTTTTCACAGTACAGAAATGCTAAAGCTCGTAGTTCAAAACAATAAGTTTGCTTAAGAAAGAAATTAGTTTTGTGGCCATTTTGAGGAAGAACAGTATTTACAAGTTAGCTTAAGGGCTGTCAGTGTCAAGAGCAGAGACAGATTTTTACCCCCCATCATGTAGGAAAACCTCTGCTCAAAGCTGGCTCAATGAGGGCTGGTTGGGAGGTATTCCTAGTCTTCAATTGTTAAAAACTGTATCCAGATCCTAGTGCTTTTTTAATTTTAAAGAAAACAATGAGTAAGCAAAAAGTTTATAAAGAATATATGAAAAAACCCACTGATAAAATTCTAAGAATCTCAATTTCAACAATTTCTTCAACACAACACTGTATAGGATAAACGGATAGTTTTGACTTCAATACAAAACAGCTTTGCTTTTAAGGTGGACTGGAAGAGAAGTGATCTGTACTGAGAAAAAATTATATCTGGCCTGTTTTCAACAATAGTGATGTTATACTCAGGGATAATGGTAAGGAGAATTTGAATAATACAGTACACTCTATGTCCCATGATGAACTATGTCATGTCCAGTCCAAAAGCGAAATAAGCAGAGGTAATCACACCTTTAAGTTACTCTATCAAGCTGGGGGTGGCAATTTCTAAACAGATATCACAAAGTATCATACCTATTTAAGAAAGTCAGAAAAAATCAAAACTAACATCTCAAGCCTAGGCTGGCTTCCAAAGTTAAAAATTCATTTATAATTCAAAAGGAAAAGAAGTAAATGCACTTCATTTTGTTAAGGTTTCACACAGCACAATTTCTTTCATGGAGTAAAAAAAAAGGAAATGTCGATCTAATACATCTGGAATTCCATGGGGCATTTAACCCATTATAAGATGACATTGCCAAGTTAATAGCTTCAAAAATAAAGTGGGAGACAGTACCAGATTTGAACACAGTGCATATAAAGGGCCAGACAAGAGACAACCGGCAGTGTTAAAGTGAAGCCGAGCAAGAGAGAAACAGCCCGGCATTCCCCAAAAGTCAGTCTTGGGGGAATACAGTTTTCCACAGAAGTATGCAAGACAAATTCAGGCAGTTTGAAAATGAGGCAAGATCAGTACTTGAAACGTATTAAAGCAGTCGTTTGGTATCAGATAAGACTGGACTTCTTGACCTCTGTCTAAAACTACATATTACTAAAAATTGCATGTGAAATTTTGGTGTTACACACTAATAATGGCCAAAAGTTTTGTGTCCTATTTTTCATAGGTCATTGTTTTCACCACTGAAAAACAGAAAAATTTGAAAACATGTTCTTCTGCAGCACTGTGAGCCCATAACACCTCTAAAGTTTCCATGTTAAACATAAGGGCTGCCTTCTCAAGATTGACATGCTCTATGAAGTCCTCTTTATAATAGCAGAAGCACTTTCAAGAATTAATACATAATTAAAATAATCTGCACAAGTACCCAGGTTGCACTCCATCACCAAGCGACTCCCCTGTGTGCCAGGTCAGTTCCAGGTAGCTGCAGAGCACAGAGCCGGAGACACTGACAAGAGGTGACCTCAGCGTGACAGCCAGCACCCTCCCCTGCCTTCTCACAGGGCGAGCTGACCTGGTGCTGGGCAGAATCCAGAAATACCGAAGCGCATGAGTGAACATATCATCAGTAGCAGGAGAAAAGGATCAAGGATTCCCTGGTACATCCACCTGAGGAAAAACTCCCCTACAACAGATGGTGTTTGCACACATGGTGGCCTGACTGCCTAGTCACTCCTGTCCACTCCAACCCAAAACAATAGGGTCTTCTGACAGAACTTCAATGTTGTTGCTACCAGCACCTGTACTCAAAGAGTTGTATTTCCTAAAATCTTTAACATGAGTTACTTGGGGGGGGTAGATTTTTTTCTGTTTTCTTTTTTTCATAACTATTATCTCCTCCTCCCACATCCTACCTATTACAAAAAGCATTAATGGAACCTGTGACAAGACCAAGCACACTGGAATCTCAAATACTATTTATCCAATGAATAAATGTATTTATTGCAAACAATTAATGGATCCTTTTATTTCTTCCTAAGCAGATATCAGGTTCAAATTTTACTCAGATCAGTAGGAGTTGAAGAAGGTAGATTACTATGCAAGTGAGGTCGTCCATAAAACACATTAAAAATGTTGATATATTAAGCAACTTGATTCCAAGTACATGAAACAGGTATATTTTCCACATATCAGATTAGACACATAAATTTAACTCCTTTAAACCCAGAGCTAATGCTGCTTAGAAAAAACAGGTGGTTTGTTCTGGCTTGTACAGTGTGCTTGGCCTTACTGTCGGTGTCCTCCTAATGAGGACATCACATGTAAGAAGGCCTGGCTGCATTTAATATCCAGTCTCAAACTGCATTGCAGACAGGAAAAAGAGAAGGTGAATGCAATCCCCATGTTTGATTTGAAACTGTGAAAATATAACCTGGAATCACTGGGACAGCAGGAACAGCAGGCCATGATACCATCATCTCAGGGCTGAGTTACGTTTTCAGAAATATATTTGGAAGGAAAGAATTCTTTCAACGATTTCTTCAGCAGAGGGCAATGAGACATATGTAGCATCACCTGAAAACCAACTGAAACTCATGACCAGAAGCCTGCCTTCACGGCAATTCACTCTTTAGAGCTCTGACGCAAGGTATGCATGTGACAGCGCAACCTTTCTCACCGCTGCAGAAGAACGACCTGTTAAGCACAAGTGTGGCACTACCTGAAGTGAAGGGCTACGGGCACCTTTCCCTTTCTCCTTCAAGTCCTTTGTAAGTTTGTATCTCAGCAAAGACTAAATTATTACTTCTGGAAGAAAAAAAAAAAAGAAAAAAAAATTAATTCCTTGTCAGTCTATAACTACCTCAGGACACTTGACATAATTACTGTGTGTGGCAAATTCAGCTTTATGGGGGCAGCTGACCGCACAGTTATTCTGTAGTTTTCACTTTCTTCCACAGGCCTCAAGCTTATCTGTTAACCCAAATAAATTTGTGACATCTGCCCTATTATTTTATGAATGCCTTGACCACCTGAATGAGTCCATAAAAAGCCGGGCTCTATGACAATGTGGATTACACCTGCCCTGAGTTCAGCCTTCTTTCTCCATATTCCAAATTGCCCCAATCCTATTTTACATCTTAAATCCCCCCGGCAAGAATCTCCAACTGTCAGATTCCATCTTGCTCCACTGTAGTGTATGTTACCTGTGTCTTAACTTACTGTATCAGAGCCATCAGCCAAGGGTGACCACAGCTCAGACACTCCACTATTGCCACTACACTTCTCTGAGCCCATCACACTGACTTCAAGAGCATTTCCATTTCCTTCCATTTCAGTTTGTCACTGCTCAGTGACAAACTGAATGTGGATAAAATGCTCTGCATCGGAGTGCCAAATAATATTGCCTTCTTTAGGAGTACAAACTCCTCTCAACTTCTCAGGCAAACAGACTAGCCAGGGTCAGCACACCTTGTTGGTTCCACTCATGACATGTGCACCAGTGGGTGATCCACTTGACAGCCACACTCTCTGGCTACGGAAGTCACAGGCTACTAGACCTGTCAGACAAATATTTCCCCTACAAATTGGCCATGTCTATGTAGCAAGTTCTAGATATACTTATAGCAGCAAAAATATTCAAATAATTCTGTAAGACTAGAATATGGCCCAATCAGTAGCTAAAAGGTTTATTTTTGTTTTATGTACTTATTTAATTAACAAACTTACCCTCACTCCTAACACCACAGTGTGAATCACATTTAAAATTAATTTAACCTTATAAATATTCCAGTCATAAACATTTTTTTCTATCCTTCTCTGACTTCCATGTTTAAATTCTATTCCATCATTTTATAAATTTTCAGCTTTAAGGTTGTGAGTAATACTTTGATTTTTATACAAATGGATTAGTGGATCCACAGCTGTCAGTCCAATTATGGCCAAGAACTTTGTAGCCTAAACAAAACTACAGAAACATTTAAATAGAGCCTACTTAAATGAACAGCCAATAAACTAATATTCCTGGTAAAAATGACATATTTCCAGCAAGACCATTATTAAATATGTTTTTATTGTCCATTAAGCATGAACTTTGAAATTGTGAACTACTATGTATAGACATATGTGGAATACAGATTAGGTACAGCAGCAGTAATTTTAGGATGTTATTATGTCCTAAATATTCAATAAAGCAATATGTAAAAAGACATATAAACAGAATGAGCTACATACTTCAGGATTGAATACAGATAACAGTAAAATTAAGAGATATTACATGTGTGAGGTAGAAGACGCATATAGTGAAAACCAGAAACATGTGCTAGACGTTATTTCCCTTTCAGTGAGCCAGACTCAAAATTAATACATTTGGTGCTCAAAATGAAGTCACAATGAGGCCTTGCATCTGAAAATCCTGCATTTATATAGTATTCATAACTAGACTCACCAAAGTTTCCAAGTCCAATATTCTTCACATCTCAACTGTTGTTTTGTACCCCCTTGTGAGGCTACAGGAAATTAAGAAGTGGTCTTAGCACATCTATCCCCTAACATCTATTGACTCTCTTCATCAATTCAAGGGAAAGGTAGCTGGGTGAAAATACCACATGAATTATATCAGTGTGGAGATGAGCATTTCGAGCATCATAATTTACCTGTGTAGACGATGGGACAGAGTGCAGCCTCAGCAAATTAACACATGACGCAAAATTGCGAGACACTTTTGAGAGACCAAGGGCTTGTGCTGCCATTCAGAGAGATAACACACTGACAAAATGGGCTGACAGAAACCTCATGACATTCAACAAGGGGTTAAGGAGGAACAACCTCATGCACCAGTGCAGGCTGGGGTCTAACCAGCTAGAAAGAATCTTTGCAGAGAAGTCCTTTTGGGTAACAAGCAGCACACAAACCAACAGTGTGACCTTGCAGTAAAAGGTGGGTAACAGCACCTAGAGCTGCCTTAAGAAAATCATTGCCAGTGAGCTGAGGGAGGTGATCCTTCCCCTCTGCTTAGCATGGGTGAGGCCACACATGGTGCAGAGTGGCCAGTTCTGGGCTCCCCAGGACGTAAGATATAGAGACATGCTGGAGTCAGTCCAGGGAGGGGCCACAAAGATGACAACTGCACTTGAGTCGCTGCCATGCAAGGAATGGCTGAGAGAGCTGAGAAGGCTTCAAGCAGGGGAGGCTTAGAGGGATTTTACCAATCTGTGTAAGAACCTGATGGAAAGGAACAAAGAAGAGCCAGGCCTCTCAGTGGTAGTGAATGAGAGGACAAGTGGCAATGAGCCCAAATTAAGACTGAAGAAAATCCACTTAAACATGAGGAAAATTGTTTTACAGTTAGTACCTAGAACAGGTTGGTCAGAGAGGCTGTGGAGCCAACTCCACTGGATGCAATCTTGAGCAACCTGCTCTAGTTGATCTCTCTTCAAGCTGGCACCGGACACTTCCACAGGTGCCTTGAAATCTCGACTGTTCACCAGTTTTATATTAGAATGTCAGAAAGATGGAGCATACTGGGATCTCAATGTGATTTTAAAAATACTAGTGTTTTGTAAAGGAACAGGGAGAAAATGAAACCAGTTTCTAGATTACCCTAAGACAATATTACCAAGATCAGCTAAGTTATAAACCAGAATTTAAACCCAGGCATGCTGAAAAGTGCAAAATAAATAAATTAATTAACAAAACTGCTAAAAGGTCACTGTCTTCAACCTTTACATGCAACTTCGTGGCCATGTGCCATACACACCAAGTATGAACTTTGTCTGTTGAGAAAGTAAAGTGTGAACTTGAAGTGCAGCCCTAAGCCCTTAACCACAGCAGTTCCCCTGACTGAAGCTGAAGTGCTGTCGGTCCCACCCAACATATGTACCTGGCGTACATCACAAGGAGTTAATTCAAAAAAATGCACTTGCTTTTGGAATAGAAGGACAGCACCAGCAGGAACAGCACACTCTGACTGCTTAACAACACATGGCTTCATTTTGATCTAGTCTTGAGGATGCATACATGGGAAAAAATGTCATGTAAGTTATCCTTGTAAGCCTCCTCCCTTGCTGTTTGCTATCACAGAGACCTACTTAAGAAGACTCTGTATCATTATTTTTCAAATTAAAACTATTTTGAAGACAACATAGATACATTTTTCAGAAGACAGAAAGTGATGTTCATATTTGCAAAAAGAAAGTACAGCCACAAACAAATTTTTTTTAAAGAATCTGTGCAGAATCCCACTGTCCTGGAACACAGGTTCTTTTAAGTTTCAGAACTCAAATGGATAATTGCTCCATCATCTAATGGTCAGCTGGAAGAAATTGAGATTTGATTTAATACTGAGAAGACATCCTGAAAATAAGAAATGTTTTCAGCTCCCAAAACCCCTTGCCAGCACATATCAACTTAGCTGGATCATAAGCAAGCATCGGAAATACCACTTCTATTTTCAGAACATCATGCATCCAGAATGAAAGCCGGGTTCCTCCCACATCTAAATTGCTCAGTAAATCTTATATTTCAAGAACAGTCTCATGATAAATGTCAATTTTGTGCTAACTGCATTCTGCAAATATTTAAAATGAGATGTGTACAAAAAAAAAAGATATGGTTTTTTGAACTGAGGATGCACCTTGGCCAAGCAAGAAAAACAGCTCAGCCATGAGCTACAGGTTAACATTCAATCCAGACTGAGTTGGGAAAAGATGTTTTTGTATACCCTTAAGATGAGTCAAAAATGAAACTTTTCATACAAGTGGAATGATTAACTACGAAGGTATGTGATACTACAAAATAATTACAGTTAGAACTTGGGGAAAAAATTAATAGACAGATGGTCTCCACTTACCTGAAAAGTTAAAAAAAATTATGATCATTCTAATCTCTGCACAGCAACCTATTTTTAAATTCCAGATTTTTGTGTTGTATTAAAAAATAATCTGTTCAAATCAGATAGACATGGAAAGCGAAAGCCTTGTCCAAATTTTCTGCCAATGTTGATTTCAGTTAAAATTATCACTACTTGACACTTGAACTATTAGAAATCTTTTCTTTCATGAAAAGTGTGACATCAGTACTCTCTAGTAATTAGAACAGGGGTTGCTACTAAATAGTATCTTTTATATATGAGTTATATCAGCATAGAAAATAAAAAAAATTACAACTCTGAGACAAACAAGCTTATAATTCAGAAGAATCAAAATATTCCATTATTGGGTTCTAAAATCTCAGAACTGAATAAATATCTACCATGACTACACCTCTGAAACTGCCTGATTTCTTATAGCTATGTTCTTCTAGTGCACTCAACAGGGCATAGGCAAATGACAGAATAAGGATCTCTTTTTATTCTCTAAATTGGAATCCAAATTGGAAAGGCTGCGTCCCCAGCCACCAGGTCGGTGGATTAAAATTGAGTGGGTAGTTTCAGTTCAATTTTTCCACAGACAAAACCAATAAAAATTAAAGAAAGACAGCCTGGTTATCAGTCTTAGTGCAGTACAAGGCAGGCCTGGAGATGATCTCTGTCTCTATAATATGATATCCTACTGCATATTCTTGAAAATAACCAAGCCTAAAAATTAGTACCTGAATATGCAGAGCATTTTAGTCCTTCCTGTACTTAATATCCTCTTTATGAAGTCAATATATTTCTCTTGTTTCTGGATATTTGTAATACATTAAGAGAAATCAGAGGCACAGCAAGTACTATCTACGCAAAATTCTGAGTTTGTAGCTGTATCAAATAGCAAAGGGCAAAATCTGAGTGGTACACATTAAGTATTGCTGCTAGAAAGGCATCTCTAAGAAGTCTGGATAAAGCTACTGAAGATGCAAATACTGACTTTCTCTCGCTTGCAAAATATTGTCAAATCATTATGACAGTGCATCCACAGCTGTACATAAATGTTTAGTAATGATGATGGTACCCTTGCAAGAAATGAAAGAATAAGGATAGAATAAGTGGCTCCAGAGTTAACTTGACAGAAAAAAAAGCTTGTTCTGCAGAGATCCATAGATAGTAAATACTATAACTGGTTATTGAAAGCTATTTTATTTTTAAAATATTTGAAGGCATTTTATAGCATAATCATTATGAAGAGGCCAAAGAGAATTTTGGCTCAAAAAATTCAAACTGCATAATCAAGTGGTGAATAATACACACAGATTGAAGGAATGTTTCTAAATGGAAACATTATGGGAATATATTTTGAATAACATTACTTACTACCCAACGTTTCTTAAGCTCCAGCTGCAAAAATCTGTAACATTTTTATTTAATAGCTGAAGCTATTGCATTTTACTTGCTTTACAGAACTCATGTCCCTCCTTGGGTGTCATTTCCTGGATTAAAAGATTAAGCTAAAAAATTTGTATCAGAAATAAATGTTTCAACAGGCAACTGTGGACAGTGTATGAATCTCGTGCTTCCTTATCAGCTAGAGAGAACAAACTCTCATAAGATGTTTGAAGTAGGCCAAAATTCTGAGGGAAAGGGGCCAAACTCTGCCAGTGTTCAGAAGTGTTTCCTTAAAGCTATGGAATGGTGAGATATATTATCACTGTATGTCATATTCACAAAAGTCACAAAATTGGCACTTAAAAGAAACTACATGCTGTTTCACAAAAGCAAAAGGCAATTCACTGGACAGTTAACAGTAAGCACGTACTGAAGGAAGGGAGCTGTTTTCTCCTGCTCCTATCTCTGAATATTATATACTTCTAAATTACTTATTGTGAGTACCATATAACTCAATCAGGCTAATCACCATTGAGTGTTGCAAAGTGCTGTGATGCTATATTGTTCTTCCTTATGAGCCCATTTGCCAGGACAAATGAAAGTGATTACATGTGGAGTTCCCAGCAATGTGAACTATATGCAAGCATAAATACTTTAATTTTCATATTGTATTTCTGCTAGAGCTATAACATTGACACATGCATTATCTACATGCTCCTGGTTCCTTAAGTGTTTTGGACAATTTCACATAAATGTAAGAATGGCACCTCATCCTGTAAAATTGACAAAATTGTAGTGCTATTTTTTTGATGATGGACAAAAGAATTCAATTGAAAAAGGAGAACATAAAGGTCTTAGCTTTATTATAAATGACTGTAATAACTGTTAATGTTGAATACAGCATCACTCACCAGACTTGGCAAATCTTTGTATTTACTGTTTGAGGGGATCATCCACCCTATCAACAGGCTCCCAGAGGAGTCCCTGCACCCTTTCATCTCTAGATCTTATACTGTGTGGTAATCCAAGCCATATGGCTCCTACCTACATCTCCTCAGCTGAACCCCTGAACAGCAGGGCAGTCAAGTAAGGAGAGCCTGCTTACGTCTGTGAGCCCTTCACAACTGATTCTCAAGTGTAAGTCAGCCACCAGTGAATATACTACAGGTGCTAGGAATTGCTGAACTCGCTGCTGTCTCTCTGTCAAGCCTCGTGTAAAAAGTATGGTCTCCTGATACTGCCTGATGGTTAAAAAAAAAAAATAAACAAACAAAAGGCAAAAGGCAAGCTGTCCCCCTCTCCCCTCAGAACTGGATACCGCCACAAACATTTTGAACAGCCTGCACACCTGCAGGCATATTAAAAGCTACAGAAACAGATTTGTCTCAATTGAAAAGTAATCTTGACACTGCTCTGATTCAAACATGAGAATCTAATATATTATACAGTTCAAACTACTTAACAATTTGAATATGAAAAGAGAAGATTGTGGGTTTTTAATGGAAACAAAAATTTAATACAGAAACCTCTACATTCAGTTAATAGGTTAATTTATTCCAGGGTCTTATAAAAAGAATAGTGAATTATTTGCAACAGATAGCAAATGCAACACCTTACAAGGCATGTGAAGGGCAGTTACAACAATTCCAATACTGGTCCATTTGCCCATGATCTCAAATGCTGATTCCCATCTCAATGAATTTAAAAAAGATCAAGGTTAATCTCTTACACAATTTACACTTAGAAAATGATGAGATTCACAATGAAATTTGAATCATACCGTCTAGTTAGTAACTTATATTTAAGCCTGCATGCTGGTAAGACAATTAATTGTAAACATACTGACTGGCTGGACTACGCACGAATATTCAGGTACTATTAGTAGGCTTGCTTATTTTCAAGAATACAACGAATGCTAGACTGTGTAGCTACTTCGTTCACATCACTTGTAGTCTGGTTAAGAGACTATATCTTGGTTCCAACTGCAAATTGCTTTAGAGGACTCTGGTCGAAAAAAAAATATTATTCTAAGCATAAATCTGTAAGTAAATCATGCCTGAGTAACAGCCACAGAAGCTGAAATTCTTTTGAGGGGTTCTACAGCAAGAGTCAGGAGGAATAATTTTATGCATTTTTACAGTTTTTGCTTTAGTCTACCTTATTGTTCTTCAACTTGCTGAATCAATCGGTGGGTCTGTTAAGATATTTTCTCTTTGCAGTGACCTAGAGCAGGTCCAAATGTCAGTCAATAACAGTTTATCAAAAATAGTTATTATCAAACCAATTTGACTGCCTTCTTAGAGCTAAAGTTTCACTTTTAAAATTAATAGTAGATACAGTTTACATAATGCCATTTTGAATAATATTTTCAGATAGAAAATAGGACTGGGCAGAATCAAACCACATGTAGAGAAATGGCTGACATCTTCAGTAGCAAACAGGGACAGTATGTAGGACAGCTAACACTATTTTCACTGATGAGCTGGAAGAAAGTATTACAATGACTTTATAAAGCTTGCTGATGACTGGAATTGGCAGAATTATTAGATGTGAAGGAAACAAGTGGAAAGATAAATTGTGATTACTTTCCTGGGTATAAATGTGTTTTATTAGAGTCAAAAGAAGAGTAATTCATTAAACAATAAGGAATTCTGGTCTTTCCTGAAGAATGGAGAATGTATCTTGGAAAAACAGTTAAAGAGGATTTTAGGTGTCATGGTTAAATATCTATCTAGTTAAGCCATATGCTGTGGCAGAAGAGCAAATTTTAAAGCCTTGGATGTAAAAAGAGCATAAAAATAGTGGAGAAAATTCTATTTCAATAAAAGGCTTCCAGAAATATTCTTGACATTCAAATAATGCTTAGAGAGACCAAATTCAAAAGGGGTCATTGAAAGGACTGGATAAAAAAAGTGAAGAATAATACAAATTAAACTGATGAAAATGCCTCTGTACGACCTATATGATTAAAAGGCTTCGTTTGATCAGTTAATCAAGAAGACTGAGAGGTTTCCTGATTACCACATATGAAGCTTTCTCCCAGTTGAGGCACTAGGGTTTTCTTCTAGTACAGAAAGCAGAGTAAGAGAGCATTACAACAGCAAACTCTTCCTTTGAATAATCTGATATAAATATTCATGAAGGTACGTAACTACTAGAGCTGCAAACTACCAAGGGCACTTAGAGACTCTCCATCTCTTAATGCCTATAAACCAAGAGTTTACATTTCTCTGAAAATTATGTGAGGTAAACACGTGTTACTCAAATACATACAAGCTGAAATTAAATGGCCTAAGGTAAATGAGAAGTCAGATTTGAACATTCACAGGGTCACTTCTGTCCATGATACTTTTAAAGACTGCATCCAATTTTTATCTCCATAACAGGGAAGGTAGTCTATCCGTACACAGAATTTAGTGATTATGTTGAAAACCAGAAAACCAAGGGCAAAAGTTAGACATAGTTTTAACCACTGATATTTAGTAAGTAGATTCTTGAACTCCAGCAGCATCTATAATGTCCTGATGGCCATGGCCTACACTTCACATTCAACTTGTCTCCAGCATTTCCTCTACCCCATCAGAATTCTGCTACACTTCAAAAACCAACAGTGTGAAACTCTGTCTTTAGAACCAACTGCATAAGAAAGGCAATTAGTGTATACAGCATAGTTCCCAAGTGCTCTATGAATGCCAAAACAAGCTAGACTTAGTTTATAGTAAAAGCCAGTTTCTGCTCCAGAAAATATACAAATAATATGATGACTGGGTGAAGGAGAAGGCAAGAGGTGGAAAAAAATGGGTGCCATGAAGTGGCCTTTCTTATGTCACACAGGCTGTCTTCCAGTTCTGACAGCCTTCCAGTTCTCATTATGAACCTGCTCTGTAACCATCTGACAATGCTTTCAGTTTTATTCCGCAACCGTGACAGTGTATATATCTAACTTTTGCAGCTCCCTCACAAACACAGCAGATATTTGATCCACCAACTAGGTGAGCTGAAAATTGACTTTGGACCTTAGGAATCAGCTTGTCCTATTCCTCTGCAAAGAGTCTCACGCAAACATTTTTAAAGGACAAAAGTGCAACAATATATATGTTGGAATCATTTAGGTCTTGTATGTACCTGCATAAGAGGTTCAGACTATTTACATCAAATTTTCTTAATCCTGAGCAAGATACAGAATGAATAAATATTTTCAACTGCCACAGGTAATCATGAATTGATGGGAAATCAGGAAATAATGATTGACTGAGGTGCTGAAATTCATAGCTGCAGATTAAGTGCTTATTCTTTATTTCTGATTTCACTTAAAGCATTATTATAATGCCAAACACATATGTATGCTTTTCCATGTAGCTCATGAAATTGGCTGGATGATTACAAAGACATAAAGATAAAGTGCACTACAACGGATTATTCTAACACTTGATTGGTTTCAGATAGCTGCAGGGCTTTGACAGCTGATACTTGGCAGATGTGCTTCCATTTTAAAACTGTTTATCTCCAAGTGATCTACTTCAAGGCTTTTGGTCTTTTATTTGGAATGTGTGATTGTCTTCTGCAGGATCAGGCTAACCCTGTGTAACCACTGGACTGTATGCACTGAACTAGAACCGTAAACTGTACAAAAACTGTACACTTAGCTTGTAAAACCCTCGAAACAGGATTCATAAGGATAATTAATCTTATGACATCTGGCTCAAATGCTAAGGCTTAATATTTTACAAGCTTTGTTTTTCTTTGTTCATGCTAGAGATTCGTGTGCTGTCACATGAGCATTCTTCCCTTTGATGTTCTTTCTGTGAGAGCTACTACTAACTTTTGTGGTAATACCTCTTCTTAGTGTAGAAGTAGCTGGTGGTAGAAGAAAATTACCATCCTCCTCATCAGCCTTCTGCTCTCTTAAACAGCTGAAATAATTTCTTACTTAATTTATTATTACAACCCACACAAAGCTAGGTATACTTGCAGGCAATGGGAACAGCTCTTGTTGTCCTGGATTTCAATAAGAGATGTGGTTGTCTAAGTTACAGTTCCCTCTTCCCCCCACGCCCCCCAAAGTTCACAATGCCACTGGGATGTTCTCAAAAGAGAAGTACTCAAGTATGACGTTTGTGTGTGTTGCCACCAGCATAGCAGCACTGATGTGTAAGAAAGACCATATCCACAGCTCCACGGGTGCTGATTAAAAAAAAAAAAAAAAAAAACAAAAAAC
>VZTE01001408.1:357871-433808 GCA_013397775.1 Eulacestoma nigropectus | reverse complement strand
TAAAAAAAAAAAAAAAAACAAACACAAACCTTTTAAACAGAAAGCTTGTTACTTTAAAAAAAACCCACCGAATTTCATAGACAAAAAGCTTTTAAAGTACTAGCAACTGTTTTAGAATTAATATTTTTCACAGTAATGCTATTTCAATTTCTGTAAAAGGCACCATCCTGAGTCAAGAAAGTTCCCTTGACTTGAAGGCACCCTGGATGGAGGCAAGAAACCTTCACCTCCCTGTGCCATTCTTATTGAACAACCTTCAACAATTTCAATTACACAAACCATATTCTCACCTTCCCGTAAAAAAAGACTCACTGCTTTTTTCAAACCAATGAGCACAGAAATTACAAGACATCTCTCCGTTTATGTTATTGTATTTGTTTACCTCAAAAAAAAAAATCACTCTTCACAAAGGTGGCATTGGTGATAAAGGAAAAAAAATAAAAATAAAAGCTTTATATTTTAAAGGCTGATATCTCAGTCCTTGAAACGACAGTACAGAAACAGTCCTGGAAGCACAGATGGAATTCAGGTACTTCCCCAGCTGTCAGAATAATGTTCCATGACCTCTTTCCACTCTAATGAATCTTCAGTTCTGTGTATAGTAGAACAGCCATCATAAGAAGTATAAAATAAATTTCAGCCAAAATAATTTATATTTCTTGTCATTAGAAAATTTTCCTAGTTGGTTGGGGAAATGAACTGAGCTCAGTTTTCAGACATTTTCTACCTCAAGCATCGAACACCTTTTCTGGTAGCCTTTTGGACATGAGTGGAAGATACCTGGTACAGTTTTTTATAGACAGGAAAAGATTTTGGCCAACATGCCAGACAGAGTGGACAGAGATGACCTCCTGAAGCTTGCAGTGATGGACTGAAAATGTGACTAGATGTGTACAGCTGTGTTCTAATATGCTGTGGATTCAGGTGGTGCCACATTCACTATGCTGGCTGTTTCACATCACACTGACAAGCTCTTAACCTCATGCGGTTTAGCTCACAGTAACAGTAAATTAAAGACAAGTTATGTCCACAGTAGCCAGCATTTAAACCCTTAGGTGCACAGTGCACCTGAGAAAAACTCCAGGCAAAACAAAGGACACTCGGCAAATGTCTGAGAGAGCAGTAACTTCACTGCTCTATGCATCTACCTGTCGAAACCAGAAATGCCAGAGATGAGCTCACAGAGCCTTACGTACATGAAATTGAAGGTAACAACATAAACAGGAGCTACAATCAAACGTAACCACACATGTATCTTTCCAGGATTATCCAAAAGATAGGTTATGATTATTACCATGTTGACCTTAAAAATATTTGGCTACAGACCTCATGATAACAACTCATCCTTAGTTTGAATTACACTATTTTTCCGGACACTGAGACTTACAACAAATCTGTTTTAATATCCTTCAAGCATTTAATGATAAATCTTGAAGCCGAAGCTCCATTTCTACAGAGCTAAAATTCCAGTAATTCCCAAAGATTTTATCAAAGCTGTAGAATTTGACCCTGAGATAACACATGTCAGAAGAGATATGGGCACAAATTTTCAACAGAGGAAAGGAAGACAGGTATGTCCATGATGGCTAGGCAGGACCAAATAAACAGATCATCCCTTAAAGGTATTTCAAGAATCAAAATGGAAAAAGAAAGAACAAAACTTTTATTTTGCTTTATCCTACAAGTTATTAAACATTACACTTAACTTTATGACCACTATACAATCAGGAACCACACATTTTGTCTCAAACTTGTGTGCTCTATCAGTGTGACAGTTCTTGCATCAGCTGCTTATTGTTTTTAAGGTTCTGTGTCAAAGCAGTATTTAGACACCAGAAGATCGGTCATCTAATTTATGTTAAAGGAAACTCTGGGAAGAGTCAGTGAATTTGATTTGATTATTCCAAAACAGTATTTTGGTATTATTATTATGTATATTTTGGATAATTCATTCCTTTTCTATCTAAAATGACTTTACAGGTGGATCCTCTAGTTTTACTTGATGTTCTAGTGTGGTAGCAATGCTACTTAAGATTTAAATTTGTAGCAGCTTTGGCAATCTAGACTAAAGAACCATTTTCTTTCTGAAACATAAATGCATGAATATGATGCATTGCGATTTTAGCCTTCAGCACACAAATATCCAAAGGTCCTGCACTTGAAACGGTGTTAAGAAGTGCTCTGAATTTCAAATCTCCTGTTGAATGCCTTTGTGATTACAGATGGTTGAATGTAGATAATGAGTATTTGATTCCTATTTAATGCTTTATACTAGGCATTACCTGATGCTCAGTTATTTTATTTCTGCCAAAAGGATGCTTCATAATATCAACCCAAACTGAAGTAATATAAACTTTAAAGCAATTACTAATGCTGTTGTCACTTCTGTGTTTGCTATAAAAATTAAAAGTTGCTATATATTTGTTCTCTTAGGTAACCAGGTAGGAAAGTTAATATTAGAAACTAATGCTTACCTAGTAAGTATTAAAATGAACTTATAACTAAGACTTTGCTCTGGTTAAAGATGATTTTTTTTTTTTAAGAGAGAAGAAAAAAATGCATTTGAACCGATAATTTCCAAAGGATTTGGCAAAGGATTTCTTTTTTTTTGTGTTTTTTTTGTTTGCTTTGGTAATGAGAAAAGTCACTCACATGTACTTTAGCTAACTGCAAACAACAACAACCTCACCTCAAAGGATCCATGTTTTGTCTCTTTGTATGTAAGTTCTAGAGGAAAAACACTGGACCTTCGATATAAAGAGCAAAAAATACCCATAAGCATATTGCCCTCTATCCTTTAGCTGAACTTGAGAGTTCATTTCCAACAAACTTTCTTGCATCCTTCCCCATCTTGCAAGTCTTAGACCCCATCTTACCCCTGCATTTATAATTAATTTAGAACTGTTGTACCAAATCTTTCGAGGATTAAGACTAAAACGCCAATATAGTCATTTTACTACTTTTTTTTACATGTAAAGATTTTAATTGTAATGGAATATAATTGTACCATCCTGCTTCTCACCAATTTACAACACAGAGTAATGTAAGAGAATCACCCAGTATGGTGAAGTATATAGAAGATAGGACTTCCATCATTTTCAACATGTGAAAAATTCACCTTCCTATCCAATAAATTAATAAGAAAATATTTAAAATAAAAAATAAGGTACTATATTGAATAGAGAATTCAGGTTTTTGGGGGTTTTTTCATGCAACGGTTTCTGTGCTTTAGATAGCTGTATTTGTAGGACCACAGAGCAGGATTGTTGAAACCGGTTTGTATTAATACTCAAATAATGCTGAGTTGATCCGTATCCCTAAATAAGTTACCATCTTACAATAGAGAAAGGTTTAAGAAAGTGTTTATAGCTATTTTTTCTCACAGAAAAAAAGACCACAGACAGAAAGCTGATTGGTATTCACAAGCAAGGTTTTTGTTTCTGTCCCTTCTAATAGCACAGTGGCCTAGCATTCTTATAAACTTCTTCTCCTGGAAAGTCACTATTCTTCCCAAAATCCTTTAAGCATTTACTCAGCCATCAACTGCTGTTCCTTGGAGTTAAGAAACACAAAACCAGATCTGAGAGCACATCTCCTTTGGCTTTAAAGGGACAGCATTCAGACACAGCAGATCAGAGTTTCTAATTTCTTGGCTTATTCTAAGAATAAGAATAGGTGATAACTGTACCTTAAACTCAGTGCAACAAATTTTCATTAGAGAAGCAAGGTAATCTCTAACCAGGTAAGAATTTGGCAGCACAGATTTTGTACTGCTTGCCATGCAGTGGTCTTTTCTACTAACACAAGGGACATATACAGCCATGGCCATGAATATGCAGTGTTCAATCTCAACCATTTTTATACTTTATGAAATGGAGATTCCTATCCCAGTTGTAAGCATACTACTGTCCACAGAAGGGAAAAATAGAAACTATGACTTCTTTCCTTCATGCATTTTCCTGACACATGTCACTGCTTGCCTCAAAAAGTGAAGAAGTGACATACATTGCAGCAAGGTAGAGCTGGCTGACCTTACAGCAATAAGCATTTTTGCTGTGTGCAATTGTTTTCCCCCCTTCTTTTTTAAACCATTACCTAGTCTCACACATAATTAGCCTGTCATTGCTATCACAGTACTAACATGAGCTGCAGCCTGGGAAATAAAAGTAACAAAAAGAACACAAGCTGAGAATGCAAAAAAGCCACAAGAAGTGTGGCCTGGAGAATTAACTATTGCAAGTACATGTATGAAATATGAGGTCACAAGGGTCAGACAATCAATGAAATTCAGATCATCTTAAAGCCCCAAACAAGGTGGCATCAATTTGAAATGCATGCTCATAATTGCGGAGGGAGAGAAAAAAGAGTATTGAGGTTCTACAGCTTTTTTAAGCCATTACTCTGATAAATACTGTATTCTGTGACTTAAAAACCCTGCTAATTGTATGGCTAAGCTTGAAGGGTACTGGGTGTAAGAAGAAAATGATTCATGGGATATCTCACTGTTACGTACCAAATGACGTACCTGCCTAAGTAAAACGTACTGAGTATGAATGGAAAGTATGAATGGAAAGCAGTAGTAGCTCAGGAAGCTTCAGAAATCATATCCAAAGTGAGTGACTATGCAATCATTTATTAGGATGTGTAAGAGATCAGAAGACTCCCATGGAAGACAGAAGAACATCAGCTTTTGTGTCAATCTTTGACCCAAAGTTTATCCTCTAAACCTTTTAGATCCTACAATGTCTGGTTTTCTGCATTCCAGCAAGGCATGCTTTGAAAAGAGAGGCAATTTATCAGGACAGCCATTGCAGATGGCACAGAAGCCCCTTCTTCAAACCCTACACTAACAAAACCATTATTTTTCTTCAAAGAACCCATCATGTTTCTGGTAGTACTACAAGTCAATAAGTATTAAAATTGCCAACAGAACTTCAGCTGTGGACTGGGTGACTTCACTGACAGACCTTTAAGATCAGAACAAAAGTACACAGGAGATCTTAGATGCTCTTCACATTATATGGCATTTCAGCCCTTAAAATTGGATTCAAACAGTAAAATTCTAAGGAAAATAATTTTGGGAAAGGTCTCAAGTCTTCCATCAGCTTTTTTAGACTGGACAGAAAATTGTTTAAAGTAAATAAAGATTAGGAATGCTTGAATTTCCATGCTAATTGACTTGGAAGACATACTAATGCTAGTCAGCAAATCAAGACTGAAGACTAAATCACACTTTGATATGTCAAAGCTAATGGAAAACTAAAGAATTTGCTTACTGCTGATCGCTGTTAAAATTCCAGAACAATTTTTAAGTAGGGTGAGGATGAAATTGATTAATCTTGAGGGAAGCTGGTGAGGGTAAATGCACTCCAGTTGTTTATTGAAATAAGAATACTTGTCTAATTTTTGACACAGTACATTTCAGTTTGGGAACTGAGTACATCACTAACCATGATTACAACTACTGATCATCAGTGATTGATCATGACTGCAACTACTATAAATTGTGACATATTTGCTAAAAGAGAAAAAAATATTTGAATAGAAAGTCCACGTATGATGTTTTCACCTACGGCTGAATAAAAAGAGAAGGAGGATTTGTTGCACAGTTTACAAATAAATCTGAGACACCGGAATGCAATACTCTGAGGAAGTGATGAGTAGCTATAACAGTAGCAGATCGTCTAGTAAGCAACTTTACTACTACTGCTAAAGTGATTAAGGTTAATGATTACTTCACTCGTATCGACCTGTTGTATTAGTTGCACTAGCAACTATTACAGTCAGTAGGATCTCCCACCCCATTACAAGAATTACTTTCAAATGTTTCTTTCACTGTTTTTATACAAATTACAGGAAAGAGAGAACATATTTTTTCACTCTGTAACAATTTCTGGATATTAAAACGTGTAGAATATTCTGATAGTTTTATTGCAGACACATTGTTACCGATTTTCTGAAGTCTACTTAATAATTTGCTTCCTACAGTTTTTTCACTGATTTTAGAGCATTTCTATGCAAACTTAGTGTTTCCTCTATCTTCATTTTTCATAAATTCCTTGTTCTCAAATGATTTTTATTTTTTTCATTATTTTACCAACTTATTAACCCTTGGACTGATTAGTCTTTCAGGTAGCATCCACATCTGTGGCCAGTTACAGGATTTAAAGTCAGTGTCCTCAGTTAAGGACACTGTCCTTTAGACAATCAGTGATGAACTTCCCTTAGGAAAGGTAAATTGGATTATGGATTATCTAATCTCCTCTGAGACTAGCCCATTTTATTCCCATAGTGAACAGATCAGCAACGCTTCCCTGAGCCCCACTCCTCCAGTTCAATTATGTCAAATTAAAACTGGAAATTACCCCATCAGACAATTTGTCACCTAAAGCAATACCGATGCCTTAGGTTTTAATTTTTATATTTTTCAGATCCTTTACTGCTTAGTATGTAACCCTGAAACTTCATACAGCCTGATAGTTACTGTTCTCTCACACTGGTTAGACACAACAAACCTTCTCTAGGTTTGCACTTCAAGGACACCTTGCTGTCCCAGGCCCCAACATAGGTAAACTAAAGCCTCTGACAGAAGGAGCAAACTTGGGGTAATTACACCACTACCTGAAATTTTAAGTGGAGAATTAACCCTGATATGCAAATGGACCAAATTTATAAAAGTATGAAGAACCCATGACCCAGGGTCCATCTTGGGTGGGGCCCCTCGGAGGCTTTTGACTGCCCAAGGTGTACCTTTGCTGGCCCTTCAAATAAATACTTGCTTTTATTCTCTTAATCTTGTCTAGCCTCTGCTTTCAGGTAGCCACTTCAAGGCATCAAAACAGGATTCAAGAAATTTCCTTTTGAGAGACTAAGGCTATGTGAGGTTTGTTTGCTTGTTTGCTTTTCTGCTTTCCATCCTCTTTTCAGAGCAGCAACAGAATGGAAACTGCGTAGCAAGACAAACTCCTACCTGCACCAGCAAGAGATTTCCTTTGGTCAGATGGATGCAGGAAGCTCTCCCAGGAAAGTGTGGTTACAGGCTGTCACCTTCAAAGCTTTGGAAAAATGTGCAGAGGCCTTCGCATTTGCCTAAGGCCTCAAATCTTTGACCAGCTCTTTCCCTGGATGGATGGTAGCATTTCAGTATTCATCTTCTGTCTGCCCTACACACATGCCTTACATCTCTTTATGGACATACCGTGTTAGAAATAAATCTGCAGCTCATCAGTTTCTCCTGTAAGACTCTTAATTTCTACCTTGGATTGCTCCCCCAATCCACACTCTCCCCTCAGAGAGGTGTTTTTGTTACACCAAAACACAAGCATAACTTATTGTACCAGCACAACCTTATGCAGGTCAGCATTTCCTGCATCCCTCACTGAAACTGGAAGATGAATGAATGCAGGAAAACCCATGGTAGCTGCTATGTCAACTTGAAAGCCAAGTTAGGAGAAAAAATAGCTTAGGAATTTCAGGTTAAAAAGTAACGTAGTATTTTTTTCAGAATTAGTTGGTCATGGATGAATTTCTTACAGTTGTCTACATTTTTTTTTTACAGTAAGGAGATGAATTATATGTGATGGTTATATATATATAAAAGCATCTCTTTTATGTTATACAACTGATATCTACATAACTTGATGCTGACTGCTCCATCTTAGCAATACACGCGCATGTGAGTGTGTAACTGCGTGTTTTTAAGGCCTATCCTGATTCTACAGTGAAAAATATGCCAAGCAAACACTGGTCCATAAAACACAAAGAACCTACATTCCATTAATTTTACTCTTTGCTAAGGCTTCACAGTTGAGTTACAGTAGATGTAAGACATTGCACAGATTTAATTCAAAGCTATTTAAACAAAGACTTTTGTAAGCCAGTAAGAAGCAGACAGATCTACATAAAAGCTTTGATTTGGTGGAGACATGCTTCCTGCTGTTAGCTTTTCCCATTCCTCACAAAGCTGTATGGAACAAACTGAGGTGGTGGACACACCCACTGAGTCCTGCCTTAGGATCCAGCTTGTCACTGCCAAGGTCAGAGCTTACAGCTGTAGTGAACAACAACAATGCCTTTAGAAGGACTGCTACTGGGCCATCCAAAATAGTGTGCACCCCACCAACTTTACCTACTTTATGATCATGAAAAAATATGTGTAAGACTAGGACCCTAAAGACATCTTTCACGATGTAAGAGATCACTCCCTGCATCAGCTCAATACAAGATGCCTCAATTTATTTTGTACTGGAGTCAATAACAAAACTTTTCAAAATGTGCAACAGTCTGCCTAAAGATAAGGAAATCATAGCACATCCTTGTATTCTGTAAGACTTTGCAACTTACCATATTTTTCTCACAATTATTTCCCTTCAATCATGGCAACTATTTAACTTAAGATAAATGGACTTTGTATCTGTGATTCCAAATTAGCATTATCTAATTTTCACGTAGTTATCTGCCATGAAATTCAAACATTAACCATTTCTGTGACACCACTGAAGAGAGTGACTGTACACGTATTTCAGAAATAAAAAAAATTTAACATGTATCAACTCAAATGTTTACTTCTGTACCTCACATCACATAAAATTGTCTCTTCACAGTCTTGGTATAATTCATATTTGAATTCTTAACTATGTTCTGCAAAGAAGCTCTGGAGCTGCAAGAGAGAGGAGGGTGACTTCTTCCAACTACAACAACAAACTAAAATGCCTAGAAAGAAAAAGTATACACTGGGAATAAAAGGCTGCCTGTAAGAAAAGTCCAAGATCATACATACATATATACAGAGTTCTTTCTATTCACTGAGACTGGACTACTAAGATTTATGCTTCGAAAATAAATTCTATTAGAGATTCTGGGTAAGTAGCCATAAAAAGTTAAAAAAAATGATGAAATCATTACAACTTCTTACTGTTCCTCATAGAGGTGACATACATTTTTCTGGACACGCAGTGAGAAAAGATGAACCAGAAATCACACTGATGATGCAGAGACACTTGAGAACTTGAATTCCCTAAAAAGAGTTTGCATTATGACTGATTTAACACATGAGCTTATGTTTAGAGGTGTTACTATTTTTTTTTTTTTTTTAATTATAATTATTTATTTTTAGACTGTCTGTCCAAAAATTACAAAGAGTGCCTGAGAGACAGAAGGGTGGCAATTCCGAAGGCATCCAATAAGCTTTTTCCTCTCAATTGGCATAGCTCTGCTACAGTGAACAATACAGCATAACTGGATTAATAAAATTTTAATATGTCTTACAATTAAATAACTTATATTGAAGCTACGTTGTGGATAAATGTATTTCCCATTGACTTCAGCATTAGTCTATGCTGAAATTTCTTTAGCCTAGTGACATTTGAAAGCAGCAAGTTTTATTTCTCAGAGAAATTGCCTGAGCTTACTCTATTATGACTTGACATTTACATCGCAGTCATAGCCTGCAGCTCCAGCCAAGATCAAACCCTCACTGTTCATGCTCATATAAATGTATGGTCCCTGCTCCAGGGAATTTAAATCTGAGGTCATCTGCTAAGCCAGCTACAGAAAACCAGAGAATCTAAATAAAAAATTACTAACATAGCCATTTAGACAACTACAACCCCGAGGTTATAGTTACTGACATACAAAAGCCTGAAGGAGGATCTTTGTTCCCCACAGCGAAACTACTTTTTGCATGCAGCCCACATAATCTGGGTAAATATGCTTTCTGCGACGGAAACCAAACAACATGGATTTGTTGTGTGGCCTAGTATTTGAATATAGCAGCTTTTCTTGTGCATTAACATCATGCTATGATTCAGACCACTGAGAAAGAGTCATTAATTTAGAATTCAATTTATTTTACTTGTACATGAAAGGTCTGCCTTACTGATTTTGCTGAAATTTTATTATGTTTGCTTAGATGAAGGCATACCTCTTAGAAAGGGCTTCATTTTCCATTTCAAAAAGCAGAACTTGTTGAAGTCTGCACTCGGGTCTTACTTTTGATTATGAAATGCACCTTAGCTACTTTTGATTGTGAAATGCACCTTAACTTGATTTCTATGTCACCAAAACTGGACAAATTTTGAAGGGCTATCTGCAAGTCAAAGACCTGGACTTTTCTCTCAATGCAAGGCAACTAAACAGTGCACTGTTTAGCTCTACTTCTGTATTAGTCGCTCTTAATCCCTTCTAAGATTCCCTTCTCAACTCCTACCCCACAAAATTCCCACATATATTAAAAAATCAAATTCAAATACAGATCAGTAAATACATATCAAACACACAGCTGTCAATGCTTAATCCTTTAAGGTATTTTACCTTGCCTAAAGTCTACTGCTTGATGTAACTGTGCAGCCTGCCAGCAAACTGTGAGCACTCGGCATCCAAAATTCAATTGTATCCTATTTGGGAAGCTCACACAGCGGGATGTTGATGAGGTTTCTCAACTCTCCTTCATTCTGTCTCTCCTGCATAGGTGTCCTTTGCAAGAAATTCTCTGGTGTCTGATAAAATACCTTCAGGCACTATTAGCATTACAGAGACAGTGCTTTTTCAATCAGTGCTGCAGCAATTGCTGGTGACCCAGCCTGTTGTAATTCTGCAACTAAAGTAAGACCCATTCTCTCTTACATGACATTTCCTTAAACATGCTTATGAAAGATTTTGCTGTCTCAAACGCTTTCTTAAGCAAAACCTATTGAACCTATTGCTTCTTTCTTTGGAAGTATGCCCCATATAGAGGTTCTCTACAATGTGTGTTTCCAACTGCTCAAGACTGTTAGACTGTCACTATAACCAGTATTTTCTCCTACGCTCAGCTTGTTGTTTACATGTGGAAAGGTAGTGGGCTTTTTTTGCAACTGTACTAATATTTTGTAATTTATTTGCAAATTACTTCTCTGAATACTTTGGAAAAACAAAACACTTGGTTTTCATGGCTGGAGAGTTTTCACTTTAAATTTCTCTGTTTGAGAATTTGCTTTCATATGCTGTATTTGACATTTCTTCACCACTTCGGATCAGACACAGGAAAATTAAAAAGGTAGATATTTTGATCAAATATAATTTTGTAGGGGTTTATAATTTTCTGTAGGGAAGAAGTATAAATATCAGAACTGAATCTGACTACCTATAAAGCCTAAAAGTCTAAAAACTTTACACAGGAATACATAATGTGAATTTCATTATTAGAGTTCCTTTTTCATCTTCAACTAAGTTTGCAGATTTTCTGTTATAAGAATGCCTTCTTGTTAATCCAAATCTGAGTTAAATTCTTGAGTTAACTTTTACTGTTACACTTGGAATACTTTTTGCAATGCTATTTAAATTCTTTTACTGCATGACTGCATATCTCTGTTATGAAGAACTTTATTGGTTTGCTGGACATACTTCAAGTCCCATTAAAGACTACTTAGGATTTTGTTTCACTAGTTATTTTCCCACCAGCAACAAACTATTTTATTGCACTTTCACCAATCTTGACTTGATCAATTTTATGCTTTCAGGAGTTTTTTCAAGTCACTTGCCAATAACGTTGCTCAAATACCTTATTTATTAAAAGTGACTGCATCTTCTGCTTAGTTAGCAATAGTGGATGAACCTATTACGAATACTTAATGAATTGAAATAATTACTGAGGTTTTAACTATTATTATCATTTTTTCTGATTGGGATTATATCAACATTCATATTATTCACAGTGGTATCCTTTGAACTCTGAAGGCTATGAAGCAACTGAGATGCCACTTACAAGTCAGTGCAGTTCTGAAAGCTTTTAGGTTTCGTGGGGAATTTAAAATCCAGTATTACTATCACAAAGCTCTTTTACTGCATGGTCTGGATACATTTCAAACAGAGTCACAGACAGAACAAATGTCTCTGTCCCTGGCCCAGCCTGTAGATAGGCCTGTTAACCACATACAGATAAACAACTTCCAGTGCTCTCCCACTTGTCTTCATTTGTCAAAGTCTGCTGGACTGTGAAGTCCTTCAAAAGCTTCTAATTCTCCCAAGGCTTCTACTTCATTAATGACAGCACCCTCCCAGTCAAAGAAGAGGAAAGGGAGACTTCAAGAGCAAAGCGAAGGAGAAGACAGCATCTCTCCAGCCCAACTGCAAACAACTCTTTTTTGAAAATTGTGGCCTTTTTTGAATGAAGGAAACACAGGAGGTGGTCAATAAGGAAACCAGAATTGCTCATTTCAGTTGGTTGCCCTACTGCCATCCCTGTGATTTACTCCACTGGCCTCTACACATACCCATAGAAATGCTATGCCACCATGACCTTTCTTTAGTGTTCCCACTTACCAATACTGATTGCATAACAAAGCTTTTTGCTTCATTTTCTCCTGCAGCTTTTGAAGATATGTCTAAGGTGTACAAACTTTTTATTGTAATGCCTGTAATATCTACTTGCAGCTGTTTGGGGGTTTTTGTTAGGTTTTTTCTACAAGATACTGCTAATAAAGACTCCTGTTATCATCAGTGGTCAATTCATGAGCTGCTCAGACATGTCAGGAACCCAAGAGGCCTTGCAGTCCCTGCCCAGTCTTCCTCGGTGCTCCCCAAACCTACCCACAGCCCAGGACCGCATGTCAGTCCCCCAGGGCTATCAGCCTCTACTCCTGTGATGTTGCAGGAGGGCCGGTCTCCAGCTCCCCACAGCCCTGTCCAGCCCCGTGATGGGCCCTAGTCCCAGCCTGACCTCATCCCACCCCCAGGGAGGTGCCCAGTGCCAGAGCTGGAGCTGCCCCTGTGCCTCCCTCAGCTGCCCTGCTTGATCTGGCAACTTCTAAGTTCAACACCAGCCCCAAACCATCGCCCTTTTTGCTGCCCCCAGCACAAAGCCAAGCCTGCCGCAAGTGGCTCATGGTCACTAGGCCCCTCCTCGCAGGTGGTGTCAATGGAAGTGTCAGTAATGCTGCAAAGCACAGACACTAGCAAACAGTTACTTAAAAAATAACCCAAACCTTACTAATGTAGATGCTTTGCCTTCGGTAACACTCCCAGACAGACCCAGATTTCACACAGAGCATGCACAGTCTCTATCTCAGTGGCAGCAGCCTCTGCATGTGCCCCTGCAGCAGTGGCCACACAGCTTGGTGCAAGAACCCCAGAATGTTCTGCTGGATTCCCACCACCTGTCCCTGCGCTGTCACACCAGCACCATGTCTCCTAGCTGTCTTACATCCCGGCATGATCATTCCTGCATCCAAAGAAATGGTTTACATGGATTATTTAAAATTATCCACATGCAGTTTGGCAAATTCGATGGTTGAAGCCTTCTAGTGATGGCCACTTACAGAGCAGCTGCAAAGAGAAATGCTGAAATAACACAACTATAATTCTGATTATGGATAATCATTTGGGTTATATACGTTCTGTGTTAGAAAAAACCTAAGTGCTTACTTTAAAATAATGATGGTCTATTCCATTCAGCAGCACTGCTTTAAGACCAACCCAAATGAATACTTGAAGATCAGTAATGCCAGAAATAGGCCCATTTTCTCATGACAACTCTGATTTCTTAGCAGAAACGTGGCAAGCTATTTTGTCGAATATTGCAAAAAAATACCAAAGTTCAGGACCACCAGCTTTCACCATTTTTTCTGAATATTCAGGCACACATGGATAAGCAATTCTATACCACTCTGAATGACAGAATGGTTTGGGCTGGAACACGTATGTAGTCTACATGTTATGTAGTCTTTCTTGGCAAGACTAGAGGTTTTAAAATGCTAATCACAACCTCCAAAACTCAAAAATCAAGCAGCACATAACTTGTTGAGTTTTCTTGCCAAGTCACAGTAAGAGGGGATCTGAAAGTCAGTTTGCTAGAAACAGATGTTGATTCTAAGAGGGTCAAGCTAAATTTTCTTGCTTTTCAACATGATCAAATCATTTTGACACTGCAGCCATATACATGTTATTGACTTCTTTAAATATAAAATGAAAAATGCTCACATTTATATGCAGTGTATCAAACTTCACACTGTATCACAACCTATTTCACTTGAATAATCAAATACTTAATTTGTAGTTTCAATCACATTTTTACTGTGTCATCTTTTGCAGATGTCTAGTTGCTAAAAAAATGCTTAAAAATACAGTATGAAAAGAAAATTAGTTCATTAAAAATTTTTGAGTCTTTGTATATACACAGTGATATAATGTGACCATTACAGTGCAAGAAACAAAGTGACTCTATACAGCCTATGGACAATTACTGAAATGCTAACTATCTCCTGACAACATTAATAATTCTTTGATGGCTATGTCCCCTTGGGGCTTTCTTTGGATTAATCTGAAGTGATTAATCTTCACTTCAGAAGGGTAGAAGGTATTTAAACACACTGGTAAAAAGAAATCACTAAACATGGGCTGGTAGTTCAGTGTCCTATATTCCAAAACACCTTATCTGATGAAAAAAATTGTTTTCTGGAGTAAAAATGAAAGAGAAATTATTGCAAGGCAAAAAAGAAAATGATGAAGCAAGATTGCTCAGTCACACTGACCAAAGCTGACGTGTGGCATTTAAATATTCCCTGGAGTTCCTGTGTCTGTTATGCTTTTCCTGACAAAGAGATGAGACAGCATTATTCAAATATGCAATGGGAGAAGACAATTTCCACTAGCAGTAAGGCCGTTAATTTTAACAGGTCTTCTGTAAAGAAAGAACTATTCAGCGACTGGTGAAAGCATGTGCCAGGTATGAAAAGTTCAGAAGTATTACTGACAGATGGACCATTTAGTGCAGATTGTGCACACAGAATATTAAAAGCAGTGCTGCCATCTCTTGGTTGCTTTTGGCTGTAGTAAACACGCAATGTATTTGCTGCATAAGAAAAAAACAAGCAAACAATGAAACTGCAGAAATGAATGCCACAATGTGACACTATTCAGCAATGTCCAAACAACAGGACATGAAAGGGTGACATTCAAATATTTCAGTAAATGGGGCTACCCCTACAGATTAAGTTTGTGCCTCCCTATTTGCCACACAGGAGACATATATACAGTGGTGGATGTTTTTCCCCTTTCTCTTCTTGACTTTGGGGTAATTTTATTTTCTGAGAAAAGATCATATTTGCGTTAGACAGAAACAAAGCATCTCAGAGAATATTTAGGACTTTATCTGTTAAATCCTATGCCTAAAAGTGCATGAGTCCGGCAGGGAAGATTTCTGCTGGGTTTCATTTTTTTATGCAAGAGAATATGTGTTCTATATTTCGGGGTTTTTATACGTATGCATATAAGTTTTTATGTATATACAAGAATGTATAACTAATCCAGTTGCCCTGTTACGCTGAAGGAATAAAAATCCATTTATCAATATTGTACAGATGTTGGGTCTTGCCCTTCCGGCAGAATCCAAAAGACAAAAATTCCCAATGCAACATCAGAGTCATAACCCTGTCTTCTCTTTCTTTCTACATTTCAGCCCCCTTGATTTGTAAACAAGGATTGTATTATATTTCCTTCCATAGGAAAAATAAATCATGATTCAAGAGAAACCTATATCCTGTCTCTCTTATGAGTTAATACTCCTAATATTCTTAAAATCGAAGTTTATTGCCATGGCCCTATTCACCTAAGCTTTTGCTTGGATATAAATTGAGACCTTGAAAATAGTCCTGTCTAACTTACTTTTTAAGACGCTCCAATGAAACAGAACTTGTGTGTATCTAATACTTATGTGGAGTATTTCCTCCCTACAACTCCAGCCTCTCATAAGTCCTCAGGTGAAAATCTAGAACTTGAGTCAGTCATTGGTCTGTCCTAAAAACCAGGTTAAAATGTTGTCCAGAGTAAATTTATTAGACATAGTGAAAGTCACAAAATTCAAAAGCACTTTCTGAAAAATGTATCTCAGTTAGATTTCTTCTTTTAGATTGGAAATTATATACACGAAAGGAAAAAACATAATTTGTTATTCCAAATTCAACAATGAAATTAAGTTGCTTCATTAGGTACTTTTTGTTACCTTTGCAGGGCTCATCTTTACTTATCATGAAACTATACATAAATTATGGTTACAAAGGACTTCTGAAGACCATTTAGCCCAGCTCTCTGCTCAGAGCAGGTCCAGCTAGATCAGGTTGTGTTTGTGTGAGGATTCAATATTTATGAGGATGAAATTCCACAACCAAATGTGCACCTGTTCCCAAACCTGACTGCTCTCATGGTGAAAATAAAAAAAGTCACAATATCTGATTAGAATTGGCCGTGCTGCAGTTTCTGTCCGCTGCCTTTCATTCTGCCCCTGCTGGTTCATGTCGACTGTAAAGCAGGGCCCCGGAGCTGCATTCTACCCAGGCAGCCCCAGCCGTGCTGTTGGACAGGGCTGTTCCATTTCAGATGCAGAACTTAAATTGTGTATAAAATGAAAAGAACTGCGGGACATGAGACAATTGTCATGAGTGATTAAATGAAGTAGAAGGTGGAAAGGTAATAATGAAAACTATTCTTTTCAATGAGTATCCACCTCCAGGGTTAGTTTTGGTTTGGGGTTTTTTGTTTGTTTTGTGTTTGTTTTGTTTTTGTTTTGTTTTACAACAGCTATTTGGCAGCTAATTTCTTTGTCACCAGGGTACAGGTGCAGGATAGGAAAGGCATCAGATTATCAATTATCTGATGTAGCAGGACAGCCAAGTAACGAATTGCAATTTATAATATAACTCTCACACACAGCTTCCTGCTGCTTTGCTTCTGCATGGATAACTCATGACAACTCAGCTGCCTTTAGATTAGGATGCAGATAAGCACTCTGTGCTATTGGGGCCCCTCTGTAAGTAGTATGGGAAGGAAAGGAGAAAAATGAGAAGCCAAAACACAAAATTGAAAAAAAACCTAACCATGATAAACAGAATATAAACTCTGCCATAGATCAAACTAAGACATTCTGCCTAGAGCTGCAAAAGTATGCTAGTAATTAATATGTCAGGTAACAGAAGAGAAGAAGAGAAATGCTCGGGTACTGAGCTGCATGGAAACAAAACAAAAACCTGCAGTACACTGTACAAACTTAACTGATTAAAATTACCTCAGTATCAGAAAATCCTGTATTATTTATCAATATTGATATAGTCAAGCAATTCAATTGGTGCACTCAGACATTTATGTTTTTTCTTCCAAGATACCAGCTTTTTTGTCTAGGGGGATATAAGCAAAAATAACCTTTACATAAAAAAACTTACAGTTAAGGTTGAATGGATATATCCACCTACTTAGCTGAGGTTTTGACCTGATATGTACAAAATAAAAAAGAATCCTTAATCCCAAAGCTTGCTTAATTATTTAAAATTGAAGAAGTTCCAATAAAATCAAGAACCAGTGGGATATACCATTCTGAACCATCTTTCCTTGTATTACTGATGCAAAAGTTCAATAATAAAAATGATAAATGATCCTTCATCAGATTATATTGACTAGTCACAAACACAACAAGAGAAACAGACAGGCTGTGGGAGATGTAAGTTATGCTACGAACAAATTTTACCTCTCAGTGACATCAAGAAGAATACAGAATCACCTTTCATACTCAAATAATGTTGGTTAGAACTGTTTAAAATAATTTCTAAAGAAATCACAAATAATGCTTTTTAAGATATGATATGCCTGTTGCAGTATTTTACCATATAATTCAAGCATCATTTGCCTTGCAAATAGGGTTTCAGATTAACTAGGAGCATCCAAAGGGCATAGCCCTGTAGTATGGAAGTCACCAGATGTAAGAGCTGGGACTGCTCAGCATGGGGAAGAGAAGGCTCAGGGGGGGTCTTATTAATGGCTATTAATGCCTGAAGGGAGGGTGCAAAGAAGATGGAGCCAGACTACTTGCAGCTGGTGACCAGGGGCAGAACAAGAGCCAATGGGCACAAGGTGAAACACAGGAAGTACTGCATGAACATCGGGAGACACTTTTGTACTAGCCAAGTAGTGGCACAGCTTGCCCAAGGAAGTTGTACCATCTCCATCCCTGGAGACACTCAAGAGCTGCCTGGACATGGCTATGGACAAGTAGATCCAGGTGGTTCTGCTTGAGGGGTCCCTTCCAACATCAACTATTCCATGGTACCAAGCAGACATAAGAATAACTGGCACATAATATGGCATCGGTGTCACAGTACCAAAAACAATCATCCTGTACCAACTGTAGGAGCTGATGACCATATGTAGCTATCAAAATATTTGAAGACATTCTCCAAGGTCTAAAGCATCATTTCTGTGTGACAGCTGCTCATGTAGTTTTCCAGGGCATTATGCTCATTAGTTTCAATAGCATTTGGGTCATGAATTAACCACTTTTCTGCAGACACACACTGTATTTACAAGAATGGTAATTACTCCAGTGTTTTATGTACTACTGACCTTACTCAAGTATATAATCTACATAACTATAAATTTTTATAACAGTACCAGTCTCTGACAAGGCTTTTATTTATCACTTCTTCAGTTACAATATCTAACTCTAGTAGTTTATCTGGTGGATCCAACAATAACCTGGAACCAAGTTTTCTACTTTTTCATGAGACACCTCTACCCTCACCAGTGTAGCAACATACTGTCATTATTGTGACTGATGGACATTGTATGGAATTTTACAGGTGGGACAGTCGAATGGGGTAATGCCATAACCACCTGTAACTTTTTTTTCAGTACCATTCCTATGGATTTTCCAGGCTTCAATATAGGAATGCTTGATAGTATTAATTACTATTTTCACCGAATCTCATTTCTTGTTGGGTATTTTCTTAGAAAGCTTACTGATAGTAGTTCCTACTTTTATTTGGAAAAACAAGAAAAATGATAACAGACCCTAATTCAAGGGATATTTTCAGAAAGTAAATAATCATATTTATTTATACAAGACAAACAACAATACAGCCTGGGAGCAGAGCTTTTGAGAATGGAGTACCTCTTTTGCTGCTGTTTTGGTCACAACAGGTACTACCTCACTGCTCTTTGCTAATATACAATGCATGGTTTTCTTATCTACTTAAGCTCGGACTGCCTTGCACAACGTATAAAGTTCAATTAATGATGGTTTTGTCTTATATAAGCTCAAAGGGAATATTGCTCTTCCTAAACAAATATGTCAATAGCAGTGAGTATAAAGGCTTAAAGACAGCAGCACTTCAATCATTCATGAAGCGGCCAATAATGGCTTAGTTATTGAAATGATTAACACATATGAGAAAAGAGACAGAATGTTATCTTCATGAAAAATTCCTTAGGGCAGCCCATTTCTCACCCTAAATTCACAAAATATCCTATTTTAGAAAAGCAGCATGACTTCCAGAATTCAACACAGCTCTTGGCTTTTCTGTAAACTGAACATCCACATGCAGCCTCTGAAGTCTCTGCATCCTCCAGTGTCATGCCTCAAAGGAATCCAGGCACTATCAGTTCTTCCTGACTGTCTGTTAACCGTAAGACTTGCCTTAAAAAGAAATCAGTTGGTGTGGTGACAGCTATAGAAAAGGAAAATCCATCCCAAATTTGTCTGTTTCTTTCATATCGCCATTATAAAGATAATAGACAATGGTACATTCTGTACTATTTCTCTCTCTCCCCTTCTACGAACTTCTCACAAGAGAGCTCCCTAGCTATAACGAAGGAAAAAAAAAGTATTTGTAGAAATTCCAAGATTAAAGAGTTTGTTATGAAACTATTTCCAACAGTTTCCAATGTTAACCCATTGCAATGTACTATTTGAGGTCAATCCACTTTCCTAGAATATCTGTGAAGCACGTTCCACCGTTAGAAACCTTTTACAGACAAGTTTCCACAGGCTCACCACCTTTAAGGATGAGCCGCAAGCTTAAGAGCTTATGTTATCCACAGCTGCGATAAGGATAAAAGCAAACTTTCTAACAGCCAGGTACCAGTCTTTGATAGTGGCCCAATGGCAGATTTTCTCCTAGGGCCTCATTTGAAAAAAGATCTGAGCCTGTCTCAGACAACATTGTTACCTGGAAGCCAAAGAAGAAAACCTACAAGGAGGGAACTGAAAACATTTTCAGACGGATGAATGGGGCCCATTTGATGGCAACATGTGCCTCCCTCATCCTCCACGATGGAGAGAAGTGTTTGCCATGGATGTGGCAACGATCTTAACATACCGGTGCATTTTCAATGTTTTTCTTCTACATCTGTCCTATCCTACTTCCCTACAATGCTAATGTAGGATGTCCACTCTAAGGAAGGATATGTGTCTATGAAGCTTAAATTATAACTGTAAATGAAAGAGGAAATCACAAATCAGTCATGGCTGGGTATCAGAGATTATCTGTGTGCACATGCAGGATGTCAGTCATCAGTTCCCCAGGTGGACCAAGACCTGCTGCGCTTGAGGGAACACAAGTGACACCCTGGACTGATCTGAGCCACTGGACTAAGTGATCTCCATGCTGGGTGTTTTTAAACAAACAGCCTGTCACTGAGCATACGGTCTGTGCAACAAATATATCCAGTTGATCAGACACACTGCAATCAAGGAGGAATGTTTCTCAGTTAGGGTGAAAATTGACGAAGGGCTATTTTTCCTGCCCCTACCCCACCTTTCCTGAAGAGCAGAATGAGATTTAGATTAATTAACAGAGATGTATTACTATGGTCAACCAATGGTTTGCCTCTTACTGCTACACCCTGTACAGAAAAAAAAATATTTGTCACATGAAAAGACTGCCCTGGGTATTGCTGAGAGAGCTCTCTGACTATTCAGGGAGAACTTCAAAGCATCACATGGTGGGGACTTTTTCATTAATCAAAATAAAAAAAACACAATAAAAAATCACAGCACAATCGCATGAACAGTTTGATTTTGAGAAAATCACAGTACTGCTTAAAACCTGTGTTTATCTAAGACTTCAAGTCTCCCCAAGTCCAGTGCAGACTCACATCCTTAAATGTAAATTGGGAGTCAAGGTAGAACCAGGAACAATTGTTCCTCAATGAGGAACTGGAATGTGAAGTGGTCATTTCAGGTACACTTCAGATACTAGAAACCCATAGCAAGCAGCTGTACAAGCAGAAGCTAAGGATCTACTTGAGGAGTCTTAGGCTAGAATTTCTTTAAAAGAGACTGTTCGGTCAAAGCAATACTAGGTGAAAGATGAGACCTAAACCAATATGTTATTCAAGACACAGCGAAATTATATTTACACATTTTGTCCAGAAGGAGTTGAACTAAGGCTGTTTGACAAGTCATATCTGTCACCAAAATGGCCACATAATCAGTGGAGAAAGAAAATCATGACACAACCATTAACTAGAAGAGGTTAAAAGAATCTCTGGAGTTTCACTTTCCTACACGCAGCTTGTGTTTGTAGCATTATTAGGCCCTAACCTATACAGAGGAAAGGTCTCATAAGAGATCCTCATTTGTATCATCCTGCACTGTGTCAGGAGCTGTTATATCTTGCATGTCTTTAATAGGTATTGTAATCACATAAGTCTTCATTTTATTTCTAAAATTCTAAAGGGCATGTATACAATTACCTAGAGTGAACATATAATGAAAAAACTTTCTTTAAAATTTCAATTTCTAATAAACCATTTTTCTTTCACACTTTACTACTTACACAGTATCTTGGATCATGTGAGATGCTGCTTCTGTTTACTAGACATCAACTGACCTTGGCATAACATCCACCTCAGAAATAATTTCAGTGAATGAAATTATGTTTAGCTACATGAGAAAGACCTAGACAGTTCTGATGAGAGAATATACAGCTTAATAGAGGTCCAAGCTTCAGGAATTGCATTACCACTTGCATCAGCCTAAATGATCCTACAACAACCATCTCACATTGACACAGCTTGCAGATTTATGCACTGGAGAGCAAAGAGCCAGCCTTATCACAGCTCATCCACTATCAAGTGTTTGGAAAAGATAAGAATTCATTTGCATTTTTAATGACAGTTCAATGTCTTGACTTCTTTGCAGATGCTACATTGACAAATATAAATTATAGCTGCAAAAATTCACTTCCTCTAGGCTTACTACATATATTTTGGGGATATATTTCTTCAATAAAGATCAAGTACTTGTACGGCACCAATTGCTCACCAACAGGTGAGTAATTATGCAGTATTTAAAGCTATATTAATTCTTTGATGGAGTATTTTAATATCACCCATAACCTCCTGGATCAGAGGACTGAAAACCTTATTTGCATTCCAAGTCCACCCTTTCAGTAAGAGAAATCACTACAAAGGGTTGTTAGTTGATATACTCCACACAGAAATTATTTTTTCAATCCCTAATTTTCATCCCTGTTCTGTCCTCATCAGGAGAATATGCATGGAAGACTGAAATAATCCACATTCATTTGCTAAATTACCTGGTTATTAATGATAGGTATTGGGCTGACTTTGATTGAGTTATCTCCTTTGTTTAGTTTTAACAAATACCTGTTGTTTCACCAACGTCCTTGCCCAAAAAAGTATAATAAAACGAATGTATGATATCCTGATAGTAAAATATTCACAAAAAGACAATCTAAGATACTGTTAATGACCTATGCACCATGTATTTGACTTTAAGATCAGCATATGACCTTCCTACTACAAAGGTTTTAAAGAAGTGTTGTAGGTCTCCTGAGAAGCTAAGCTGAGATGAAGAAGAACTAGTAAACATAACACAAACCACCTTCCAAGTCCTTTAATTAAACATTTAGGTCTGATACATTTCTAGGAATGTACACTGAGTTTATATGATTTCTTAAGTCTGTACCCATAGTTCTGTATACCCTGAATTAAACACTAATCATTCACTTTCAAGATGTTAACTCCTTATACTGTGTGACTATGGAACATTAACCATCCCTGCTCAAATCTCAATTGATTAACAAGGCAGCAGCACATCTTTTGAGAGATTTGGTAAGGCATGGTAGATAAAGACATTTATCTAAATTCCACGCTGACACACATAATAGGCAACTTCACTGAAGGATTTGTATTTAAATCAGGTGAAGCACCTTGTATCATCATCACATGTTTTACAGCATCTATTTAAAAAATGCAACAACAATTTCCTGGAGGAGCTTCCATGGGAAACAGCAACAAAAGAGGGAGGTTGCACAGCAGTCCTTCCACAGGGTTCACTTATTTACAGTTCCATTACACACTATAGCATGTTCCACTGCAGTGACAGTTATATGCAATTTTCTCTCCCACTAATGCTTTGGTTATATACAAAACATACAAAAGGTGGAAGCAAATCACTGTTGACAGTGAATACACTGTAGGAGACTCAAATATGCTTTGCATTAACAGTGATGGATGGACTGTTCAGTGGATAAGGAATTGCTCAGATGGGCATAGCCAGAGAGTAATGGTCAATGGCTCAATATCTGAACAGAGATCAGTGATGAGCGGTGTCCCTCAGGGGTCTGTACTGGGACCAGGACTATTTAATGTCTCCATCACTGACCCAGATAGAGGGACTGAGTGCACGCCCAGCAAAACTGCAGGTGACACCAAGTTGTGTGGTGCAGTTGACACGCCTGAGGAATGGGATGCCGTCCAGAGGGACCTGCACAAACCTGAGAAGTGTGTGCATGGGAATCTCACAAGGTTCAACAAAGGTAAGTGCAAGGTTGTGTGCCTGGGTTGGGCTAACCCCTGGTATCAACAGAGAGTGGAAAATAAAGACACTTGAGAGCAGCCCTGCCAAGAAGGACTAGGGGCTGCTGGGGAATGAAAAGCTGGACATGAGCCAAAAATTGGCACTTGTAGCCCAGAAAGCCAATTGTATCCTGGGCTATATCCAAAGAAATATGAGCAGCAGGTTCTGCCCCTCTCCTCCACGCTGGTGAGACTCCACTTGGAGTACTCCATCCAGCTCTGGGATCCTCAGCACAAGAAAGACATGAAGTGGGTTCACAAGACAGCCACAAGGATGATTACAGGACAGACTGAGAGAGTTGGGCTTGTCCAGACTGGAGAAGAAAAGGGTCCAAGGAGACCTCAGTGTCTTTTCAGTACTTACAGGGTGCTTCTAAGAAAGATGAGGACAGACCTCTTAGGGGAGCCTGTTGTGATAGGACAGGGGGTAATGGTTTTAAAGTGACAGAGTACATTTAGATTAGATGTAAGGACAACATTTTTTATTATGAGTCTGGTGAAACACTAGAGCGATTTGCACAGAGAGCTGGTAGACGCCTCATCCCTGGAAAAATTCGTACTCAGGTTAGATGGGCCTCTGAGCAACTCGACCTAGTTGAAGATGTCTCTGCTCTTTGCATGGGGTTTGGACTAGATGATCTTTAAAGATCCCTTCCAACACAAACTATTCTGTAATTCCATGACAATGAAAACTAACAGCTGGATATGACTCGAGAAATGTAAGAAATTTTCACAACATGTGTCTGAAATACAGGCACGCATCAGGATGCAGTATTTCATTACAATATGAAACTTTTTCTCAGTATTACCTACACTCTGTTATTGAACACAATACTTTAAGCAGTATCTCGGTTTGAGATAAATTAAGGGAAACGCTCTGGAAGGAACGTCTCCTCCAAAGAAGGCAGGTTACAGCCACCCCTCCCCCACCAGGTTCGGAAAAAATTTTCCTTTATTTAACAAGCAAAAGTGCACGCAGGCATGGGAAAAAGAATAATGCTAAATAATAAAACCTCTTGCTGTGGAGAGAACCTGGTAAAATTCAAAACCCTTTGTGGTGCAGCTGTCTCCTCTCCAGAGCTGGGGTTTGGTGTTGGCCCCTCCAGGCCGTGGTGTAGGGCCTCCCAGATGATGTTCTCGTGTTGCTGAACAGTCCAGAAGAGAGGAAGAAGAAGCCAAAGTCCCAGGGCTCCGTGCTTTAGCTAACGAACAAGAAGCTAGCTTAAAAGCAAAAGGAATGTATCTCTCTTCCCTGCTGCAGAAGCGGAGCAGCCGGGCAGAAGAAGCCAGCGAGCTATCTCTCTTTTGAACACAAACCGCTGAAAGAATTCCACCGGCTCTCCCCCCTCTCCTGGAGCTAGCTTTAAAGGCACAAAACTCATGTCTGGCATCAGGCAGACGATAGGGAATACAGTGTCATGAAGTCGCCCCAGGACAAGCAGCACCAGTGCTATTTCAAATACCCATAGCCAAATGGAAAACTTGACAATACCCAGTTAGGCTAATTAATGTGTGTACATCAAGAGAGGATAAAAACAAGTATGTATTTGTTGGACTGCATATTTAGTATTTGCTAACAACAATTTTGTTAGCAAAGAACATAATTGTTTTCTTAGACTTCTATCTCTTAATTACTAGATTTTCCTCAGAAGTGAAATATTTGACTTCTATTTTATACCCTTTCATCCTACAACATAATTTTATTTGCACTCTCAGACATTCATATTTTACAATAAGAACTTAATATTTGTACAAATATTTTGATTTATTTTCTAATGAGAGAATCATTTGCATCTAAGATGACACATTGAATTCTTCAGCTTTGAAAGAGGATTAAAGTAATTAGGCCTGCAACTCTTCCTTAAAACCAACAGGAATTGATAACTTTATCAAGACTTCTTTAAAAATCTTAATCAGAAGATTAACTTACTAATTTTTAAATTTTTTCTTCATTTACCTAATGTACCTTGTATAAACTATTTTAAGTTCTTGTTCACATTAGCCATAATCTTTTTTTCCCATATTTTTACAACTCTTTGTTTCTATTTTACATAATTTTCTCTTTGCGCTTCCACGTATTTGCAACGCCCACATTTCACTTAGGCCCAAGACACAAGGGCAGGTGTAGATACCACTTGCATATGCAGCAAATGTGTGGGCCTGTGTGAGGCACAGAATATGCTCATGCCTTTTAGGATAACTGAGAGAAGCATTCTTTGGCTCAGTGCTCTCAGCTCCACACAAAATGAAATCACAATCTAAGTCTCTACCCTTCTACCTCTTGCAAGCAATGACTGGACAGATAACTTATTGCTCTAACGAAAAATGTTTCATCCACCGACACCCTGCAAAGAAAAGAAAGAACAAAAAAAAGGTACTAACCCAGGCCCACAGTGAGTTATAGACTTGGCATTGCAAAACTGAAGTCAAATTGCAAAGTTAATTCCATCTTGTGAAACCAGTGAAGCAAACCCAGATGCTTTAGGCATTTTCTTCAGTCCCACACTCAGTCCCCTCACCCTTTAGAGATCTATCCTGCTAGTTCATCTATTCTTGGTTGCTTTTTATTACCAATGCACTTAATTTTACCAACATAGTGAAGTCAGAGGTTTTTTTCTATTGGTAATTTAGGCATCCCTTTAGCCTGATGTCAAATAAAGATGACAGGTAATGTCCACAGCTAACTGTATGCACCAGAAGATTTTATCTATATTGTAAACTACTCACAACACTCTACAGACCATGTAAACTAAATCTGAGTGAATGCAGCAATAATAGCTCCTTATGTTGGTGAAAATATTTCAGAACAACATTTGAACTATTTCAAAATTTCAATCAAAGAAGTCTCCATGTACGCTGTCAAAGCCTTGGGCTTTTAGCAAAATACAGGTGTAGTCATCCACGGCTGTTTATCTGACCTGACAGCTAACAAAATTACACATAGCTCTGGTGTTCCAGCACCCCTTCATGAGGAACAGGTTGCCTTCTTCTGCTGAAGACTCCACATCCACCACTTAGTTAACTCATAGGTTTAAATAGGATTAGTCCCTATACTCCAGGAGCTCTTGGAATTAATTCAATTTTCTCCCTTTGACCTCTATGATGGAGCATTAGTAAGTCCGCAGGTGGTAAAAAAATGCATTAGTATTGTTCATTGACCTTTTTATATTTTTTAAGCAATTTTAGATAAGCAGCCTTAATACTGCAGTAGATCATCTTTCTGCATTCAAATACAAGTACTGTACAAAAGCATTAACTAAATACATTGATGGAACGAGATGAAATTAGACATTTTGGAATGTGGGAAATGCTAGTAAATCAAATTTTTAGAGTGGTATAAAATTCTCATTTTATTAGAAGGAATAAATCATCCAGTGCACATTCTGGTATTTGCATGCCCTGCAGCAGAGCATCTGCATACAAACTACAATTTTACTAGAAAACAAGGAGCAATTTTCAGTAAACACAAACAGTTAGGAATATGAAAATTGCTTATGAAGCAAGGAAATATACACATGCTCAAGCCATTAAAAACCTGGTAGAAATGAAGTGTCCCTCGTAGCTCTTAGCAGTTGTTTGATTAAGACAGTTCAATGTGGCCACTCAATAGCAAATGCATGGAAGACAACACTCTCTCAGATCAACAGGAGTCATAAATATCAACTTAAGTTTCCAAGAATTAAAAACGCCTTGAAAAAAATTTCATAATTTTTCTTGTCATCCCGTACTCCCTGATATAGTATTTCAGAATTTCAACTGACATGTAAAATAGATTTGTACAGTTAACTTATGTTTTACTCATGTATGTCCTCTAGAAGAAGAACAAAATATTAACAGATATGACAAAGCAATGGAAAGGAGAAAATAATGAAGTAACAGGATAATAAAGTCTCAAACACTCTTTCCACATGCTCTTTACAGCCTTCAGAAATTTGAGATAGCCTAAGAGTCCACAGTGGATTACCAGTTTTGTATATCAATCCTTCAGATTCTCAGAAGGAACATGTTTGTAACCTACAAAGCTGTAATTTTCAAATAAAATCCTGGCAGTCTGGGAATTCATGCTGAGCACATATACATCAGCGCTGAAGTTTTGATTAACTGATCCAAAATGGGGTTCCTAAGCAGGTCAAGATAACTCTCCCTGTCTGATGGATTTATTTGAAGGCTATAGACTCGATGATCATCAACACATTTAATGTCAATATTTCAATGTTTTGGAAAAGGTTCCCAAATTCACTGTTGTCAGCTACAGCTATAACTTCAGGGAAATCCTCAGACTTCCATTCAGCTTTCAGTGGCTAATTTGTTACCCGAAAAGACGAAATGACTGTTGAAACATGACTGAGTTTTTCAATGTCCATCATTAATGACATTTATGAGCCAGCAAAACCACAAAGTGGGATTACACAGTAAATAACATCACAAAAACTAAATATTGCTCATGGCAGTGGAACCTGTGTATACAGAGAACAATAACAAATTGAAGTCAGACAGCCATGTGCAAAATTTTACTATAACTAATTTCTCAGAAATGGAAGGTTTTCTTCTTTCTTCTCAGCACAAACTCATTGCTTCCATTACAGTCCATGCTCACACTTTACACTTGCCCTCTCTTGAGAACCCAGTCAGAAAATGTCTTGAATTAGTTTACGGATTTAAAAAAAAGTGGGAAAAAAACCCCAAACCAGCAGATTTAAAAATCCTTATTCTTAAATCCTTGACAGTTCTAGAAGTAACTACTAGCAAATAAATTGTCTATTCCACTCAAGGCACATGGGCTGAAGACTGCAATTTTGACTTGTTAGCTATAGCTTTAGGAGTTATTATTGAAAGAGTTTCAACTTTTGTTTATTGTAATTGCAGGGTTAAACCAGGAAAGCTCCTGTGCAGAAATAGCAGTGGAAGATATGCTTAACTTGAGACAAATTTTATTAGCTCTTATCTTGAATCGAGGCCTTACTGTTTTACTTTTGAATTACAGAAAGGATTAAATTCAAGTCCTTTTGTTGCATCTACAGTTCTGAAATGTTTCTTGTCAATTACTGGTTGCAAAAGTAAAATGAGCAGCAGTTAATCTTAAAAGAAAGAAAAATTATACTCATTTCTCTTTCTCTTCCTTTGTGGAAGCACCTCAAGTTGTGTGACTTCAGAATTTATTCATACCCATTTTACAGTATCTATGTCACACACTGAAGAAATGGACAGATACAGGAAGCATAATTTTGGAGTTTTATCCGCTGCTATACTGTAGCCATTTTCAGGTTTTTCTCCTCCTAACATATAATTGGAGTATAACTGGAGTATCTATAACTACTACAGCTACTTGTTTGAACATGAAATACAGATATGCACTACTATCCCAACATTTGTTCTTTTGAACTAGACATTTTTAATGAATGTTTTTTTCTCTCCACTCAGAAAAAATACTAAAAAGAACAAGCATAATCTACAAAGTAGGTAATTACAACCCTTGTCACTTTTCAAGCTGGTTTTCAGTCAGATATTTTCCTCATGTCATAGAATCATTTGGATTGGAAGGCACCTTTAAAAGTCTTCTAGTTTCAACTAGATGACAATGAGATGGACTAGATGTCCAAATTGATGACAACTACTACTGTCAAAATTACATAGATGGATATTTGCAGAGATTCAAAGGAAAAAATTTAAAAATTTACAAAATTAGAAATATTTTCAAAATAAGAGTTCTTTAAAAACTGGGTGTCTTTTATCAAGTTTTCCTTTCAATTTTGCTTGCTTATCTCTTTATCTAAATTTTTTTCCTTCTCTACTTCAGTTTTTGTCTTCTTGTTTGTTTTTTTTTCTGCATATGTAAGTTCTGATTTTGTTAAAAATGAGTTTTATTGACATACCTGACCAGATGAAGTGGTCATCCTGTGCAGGTATGGTCAAACAAAAGCCAATCTGATGAAAACAAAAATTTAACCACTCTCCATAAAGGTGAAATGCTGCAGCTTATACGCATGAGAGCTTCCTGGAATCTATACTAGCATGGAAGAAAATATCAGCACTGGAATTAAAATGGCAAGTCATACCTTCTGAACTACTGTCATGGGGTGACACACCTTAGTTACTTTTAGCCGGATTCCTTTTATTCCTACATGCCTGTAAGAACTGATTTTTTTCCTTTGAAAGAAGGTTCAAAGTCCCAGTTTAAGATGAAGAACCCGATTTCCTGGATGTTTACAGTAGCTTTTTGCTTGCAAAAAAAAAAAAATCTAGTATTTCCCAAGAGCTTTGCCTGTTCAGGGTTCTTTTAAAAAGCTTTGGCCCTACAACATGACAACTGTAGATTACAGACTATAGTCTAGACTTCATGTACTGTGGGTAGATACCATGTGTGACCTCCTCTCAATGAAAAGACAATGAAAAATAATGCTAAACATAGGCTCAGTCACTGAACCACAAAAAAAATGAAATGTGCATTCTGTAAGCAACAGCATTATCACATGTCCACATTTTACCAAATGAATGCAGAATTCTTTTTATTCATGACGCTAAAGAGAGTTTGCAAAAAAAATTGAAGATTAAAAAGCTGCAAAAAGTATCAAATTTAAATGCTTCAAGCCTATCACTGAAATACTTGCTAAAATATTTTTCTGTCCTTCGAATTGCACTATGCCTTCATCTTTGCTTTATTTGTCATATTGGACTCTAATACCTTTGAATCTTAAGCAAGTCCTCAACCTACTACAGGATTACAGTGAGTATTTAATTATTAATTATCTAATTGATATTATATCATGGATAACCATTTGTTCAAATAAAAGTGGCACCAAAAAAGCTTTCTGCACCTTTCCAAATTTGGTAACTAAAGTGCAAACAGACCAATCAACAGCTATTTGCCAACAGACTTCAGTCTCTTCCAGAGGATGCTGTCACCTCAGAAGACAAAGTTTTGGAAAAAGCAAAGACTGCTTTGTTAATAAAGCAGGACAAGGGGAAAAAATTGGATAGAAGTGGCCTAGAAATCCATGCTATTAAGTACAAAGCCCAAGGGCTCAAAGCAGATCTGTACAGTGGAGAAAGGTTAATTTCTTCTGTATATTTTGTATCCCATTTTTTCCTGGTCTAGTTTCAGAAATCACCTCAGAAAATCTGAGCTCTACTTTATTAAAATACAGCTGATGCCTTTGAAGAGTAGGGTGGTGTCTTAGTTTCCATTTGGCCACTTACAATACCTAGATACATCTTAAAATTTCTAGTTTAAAACAGTATCAAATAGCTGCTAAAAAAACAAACAGTAGAGAGACCTTTCAATCTATCACTTGTTTCAACTATGTAGCTATATACAATTTCTCTTGGACTCAATAAACACTTTCTCTTGTACCTTGTTTTAGAATGAGCTGGCATTACCTGATCTTCAGCAAGGCATTGTAAACTAAATGTAAAAAGAGGCCATTGGTTTTAATCTAGTTTTGTAGTCCTCTCTTTTGCTCAAGATTTTACGCATGTAAAAATTGTACTTTAGCAGAGGAAAGAAAAACAGTTACAAAAATTTCAACAAAAAAATTTTAGACATATTTTTCTTTCAGTTTTCTACTTAGCTTTGTTCCCCTTTCTTTGCCCATTCTTCTGCACTTAGAGAGTTCAACTGAACCTTCTTTTTATGGAAAACTGAGCCCATGCAATTCTGCTTTCTGTGTTGTCTCCTAGTGTTATCAAGGTTAACAACCACCCACGTAGCCCTGGAAATTTTATACTATAAACATTACCGATGGGAATCCCAAAATATTTTGCCAAGAGTTAGGAAAAATTAACTTAAAATAGGGCACTGAATCACATCACTGAATCACATAGTTTGAATAACTAATTTCTTGTTCAGAATATATATGAAACCAATCATATCACTCAAGTTACCATCAGTATCAGACACATGGTCTGTAAGTGAGAACAGAATGAAGGAAACAAGCAGGGAGCTTGGGTGCACAGTGCAGCTTTAAAATAGGTATCTAGAATTAATACTGTGGTAAATACTAAATTTTTACTTCAACAGTTTACCAATGCTAAATTCTTTGGATATGCAGTATCATTTAACAGAGTCGTGTCAGAATTTAAAAGGATCTTTCAGCACTTGTGTTAATGTTCTGTTTTCCAAACATTTTGGGGGTGGAGGGTATGTGCAAGGAACAGGACAGTGCTAAGAATTCAGGATTAAAGGGCTTATATTTTGTTTTTTAAAAGTATATTCGAATATGAAGGTTTTAGCAATAGGTAGCAAGATTTCTAAAGTTAAAAGAATATTGTGAAACTAACAGTTTGAAAATGTGCAGACAAAATGGGAGTACTAACAGTCTCTTTGTTCACAGGCAACTGTAAACTAATAGAAGGGAAAAAACCAGCCAAGCTAAAAAGACATGCCACGTGGAGGATTTCTACACATTATTGACTGGATAGATATTTGACAAATGCATCTTACTCAACTTGTGAAGAAGTACAAAAGATTCAAAACATAATGTCAGTGTCAGCTCTTTAGTGAAAAACCCATAAAGCTGCAGTCCTGACAGCCATTCAACCTGTTTCTGCCTGCTCTGGTGTGACACTCAGAAAAGTCACTTGAACAATCATTTAGTAAAGGGCATCTTTTCCTGTTTCCCTGAACTTGCCCATTTCCGTATCATGCAGACCCTTATTAGCAGGTGTGGTGTAACACCACAATGAGGACTGCCACTGAGAGAAGATGCCAGAATTATTCCGAGATACTGAGGAAAACCTCCTCTAATCCTGTACTTGGAAATAGGAATTTTCCTCACCCATATATTGTCTTCAGAGAAGCAGTATGAAATAACACAAAAATTAGGGAAGGTTGCTCACATGAAGAAATATCAGCTTTATAAAGTGCTGGTTACCAGCAAACCCATATCTCTAGTAGTATTGAAGCATTCTTCCCTTTGATTGTCTAGGGCTAACAGTAAGCCTTTAAATCCAGAATAATTAAGGCTGCAGCCTGTTATTCCTTAAGTCAAGGGCAGCTTTGTTTTGCCTCTGCCTGAACTGTGATTTAGCAATTGCTGGAAAGCAACAAGCAGCTGCACACTGAGTAATTCAGTGTCTGTTGGGGAAAGCTCTCATCATACATCTCGTCGAGGCCTGGGCTCTCGGAGGTACGCTCCACTCCCTGAAGGGACCAGGCTGGAGGTTGTGCTTCCCCGCTGGGATGCTCAGGAATGCCACTAAAAAGCAGGTGGCCATGGTGGGATGTGAGGTGTGGGGAGAAGAAGAGAAGCCAGAGGAACACTGGAGCACCTGGACATCAGGGGTAAGCAGAGAGGAAATCCAGCAAACCATGGCAGGAGCAGGGGGAGAAAATGTTCACAGTTTAGAACTCAAGGTCACTAGCTTGCATAAAACAAGCCCAGAAGGACTAAATCACTGTACCATGACACAGTAGGAACCACTTTCATCTCTGTGCTATTTTCTTAGTCACTTGAAATTTTCCTGTATTTAAAAGATAAGTTTTCTACCTTCTTTCTTTTTTTTTTTTTTCCCCTCTGCCCCTTCTGCACTTAAGAGACTTTTTCATCTTCTTTGGGGAGCTTATTTTAAGGAGGAAGACTAGGCTTGCTTATCTCATTTGAGATCATGCCACAACCTCCCACATCTTCTAGCAGCAAGGTAACTTCAGTAAAGGTTCTGATCTGAGGAATGGTTTTCAAACCAGCTACCACATAATTTTTGTCTTAGTGCCTTTTCCTCTAGGAAGCCACAAATACAAAGATAAGGTGACAGGTTCTTCTGAAATAGAAGATGGAGTACTGGAGTGGTATCATCTCATTGTCAGAAAAACTTAAAGACAATATCCTGTATATGTATTTCAGGTCAACTATCCTTGACAATAAACTACTATGTCTTATAAATCATTTGGGTGTTCTAACACTTTCAGGTCTTGTAGAATTTTTTTTCAAAGATAATTGAGGCTGCATATCCCTTTTCACAAATTAAATTCAACACAGTGTTCTTTATTAACTGTACTAATCCAGGAATTTGGCAGCATTGCTTGAATGCACTCACCATTTCAAAATAAAACTTTCCAAGTGTACTTAAGTTGAACAGTTAAAAAAACCCTATACAGCAAAAATATTTTAATTTTACATACAAACCATGTACCATTTTGAACAAGAACCTACACAATTTTACATCTACAAGTAAGTTTTCCTCATGCTTTGATTTGCCTCTGGGGAAAAAAAGACCTCCAACTTTTATTCCTGACAAGTATGTATTAACTTAAGTATCAAAGTAAATTCTACTTTATATATATCTTGAAATTATTTTCTTTACTACAAAACCTCCAGTTTTCCTACTCACTCCTTTCCAGGGCATCATTAATCTAGTCAGAAAAATAAACAAATAAAAATGAGTAAACAAAAATTACTGAGCCGCCAAATGGAGTCTTCCCTAAACATACAGATAGTTTTGATTTAGAGGACTTTGTGTTTTTCCTGAATTGCTTTGTGCTGTGTCATTGCTCTATGCTGCTTTTGGCTTTCTCATTACCTTTCTACATGACAATAAATAGAACCCGACACCTGTCAGAGTTCCCATTGATCACAGAAGTTCAACAATGTCCCAGAATACTATCCGAATAACCAGAAATCTCTCATTAAGGTAATTATTTAATTGCAGAGAAACAAAAGCAAAGAAGGTAAGGAAAACCAAGAAGCCTTAATGGCAGCTGGTGCCTTTAGCTGGGGTGAATGCCAAAGAAACTTTGAAGCACAAAACACCCTCAGCAGCTCCCTGCAGACTCCCTGCCGAATGTCCCCATTATGCACAGAAAGCTTTGCACGGGCTTTACATAAAACACTGCCTTGATTCGAGTAATGAGGTCCACAAAAACATGACACTAAATATCTATTCTGTTATATTCTGGAGGCAGGTCACAGGTGCCAGCAAGTGCCAGAAGAGATAGTTTTCCACTTCCTAAAGTCTGCCCACTGAATTTTGCCCAGGACCCCATAAGTCGTCAGCCAGGAGAGCCAAGAGCATAAGCTCATAGGGACAGATGAGTCCACTCCAGTAAGGAAAAAACTTCCCATGCTTCACAGTCATAGAAAGGGGAAGCCCTTCCTAACGGTACTGAGCAGAAGAAATGGCACGGGAGGCACAGCTTGCTCACCAAACTGCAAGGCATCACAGCTACCTGGCCTTGCTTGACATTTGCTGAAAAATACTTCCTGAAGTTTTTGCTGCTTCACAATATTTGATACTACAATGTTGGACTTGAGGGGATAGTCCTAAAAAGAAAATGGAGGGGGCCTTCATTTATCCCTTCAGTCTTTTGTTTAAGATCATGTGAATGATGCTGTCACTTGTGCTGATTCTAAAGTTAGCATCTGTGCCAGGCAAAGTAAATTCAGTATTTGAAGTCCTGTTAATGATTTACAGAAATGTTTTTGTGGGAAGTAAGTGGAATGCAAATAAGGAGAGGAATCCCTCTCTAAGCTGAGCTTTTCTGGGTTGACATGACCTCCATGACTCAGGGAAGTGATGAACAGAAGCCCCCACAGAGACCACCTAGCTCGCCTCCTATCATTCCCCACCCACTATGTTCCTCATGGCAGAAGAGGAAGAGATGGTCTATGGATAGTGACTTTCTGGAAGAAAATTAGATACCCCTTTGCTGATAAAAGCACATCCAGGGGCCTGAAGATCTTAAAATTATTTCCTTCAGATTTGCTCTGTGGCAGGGGTAAGCTACCACTTTAAAGAAAATGGCAGTCTGTGAAAGCAGACTTTCATGTCTGCCTCGTCACTAGTTGACATGTACAGTCTGCCTCCAACATCATGCAGAGCAGAGATTAAATGTCACAGATCTGTGGATAAACAGTATGGAAAAGCAGTCCTATATTGTTGTTTTAAATTTTTTTACAGTTCTTGCCCATTTCATGTGCTACAGAAGACATCCCAGTAGGTTGTCCTTGGAGGTGTATCAGGAATGTTCTTACTTTGTTAAACACTGATCAAAAGAGCGTATTTTCAAATCACTGTTATACAGGAGACAGAGATGGGACTTCCCAGTGATTGTCTGGACTGCAACACACTCCAGCCCAGCTTTGTGTGGCAAAAGATGATGATGAGATGCCCTGGCAAGCCTCAAACAGATCTTCACGAGGAAGTTGGAAGAAAGTTTGGTGGCTGCCCTACCCTTTGTGCAGGAATGGCTGCAGAGCTGAGGCTGCCGCGTTTGACCACAGCTCACCTGAGCTATGCTGCCACCGCACTGCAGGTGCCGGTGCCCGGCCACATACCCCACTGACCCAGACACAGACTGACTTCCCAGTTCGACACAGGAACTGCCTCATCCCCGTGATCTCACCTGGTAACCTCTGTACTCTGGCTGACCCAGCTACTGCCTCTGCGCTGCCTTGAGCAGGAGTCACTGACTTGTGTTCTGCGCTTCACCTCAGCCCTGCCTCATCACCACGAACTTTTCTGACCTCTTCACTGAACCTGGGGTGAACTTCGTTCTTCTCTGAACCTTCTTCCCGTCTCCAGACGCACCCTGCTTGGATCTTGAGGGATGGGGCCCTGGCTGGTGAGTTCCCCATGCTGCCAGGCTTGTTAGCATGCTCTGCCCTGACTCCCCGGCGCTGATGGCCAGCCATCCCTTGCTGGGGCTGACGGTAATGCTGGAACTGGGAGTACAGACCGGATACCCGCAAAATAAAGGTCTGGCACCGTGCTAGAGCCCTGCTGAGTTGGAAAGAGAATCCAAGAGCATCCTGTTAAATGGTAAGAAATACTATTTTGTACTTGAACACTGCAGCCTTTGTGAGGGACGCTGGCAGAGCAGCAAAGTAAAACCTCTTGAACAATCATTTCAAAAGAAGAATTTATACTCCTTCAGCCTGACATTGGGCAAAAGAGAACCTCAGCTCCTCGCAACAGTTTGTGGTGTGGGATGATCCCACACGACAGGAACAGACTGCCAATGTGCTGACTAGCCTGATCACAGAGGAAGTCTTCTGGCCATCAAATTTTAGTGCCGGGCCAGTTAAACAGCAATTTAACATAACCATTAAATTACAGTATCACCCTCTGAGTGATATTAAAAGCAAAGTTCCATACACAATAAAGCTGTACAAGAGTTCCTGCATCCTGAGTGAAATTTACCATTAATGAGAAAATACACTAATTTTGACAAGGAAACAAGTGGTATGCTGTAATGCATATACAGAGATGAAGACAATCTCCAAAATCATGCAATGTTCCATTCAATCAATATATTCAGAGCGTTGTAAATTTTTAACGAACAATTTTTTCAAGATAAAGAGTCATCTAGAGGCAGCGTGATCCTGAGCATCAACTGAGAACACTCAATGCTGTGCTGTATCTAACATTTACTGTAGATTATAATCTGTATCTTGACACTGACATTTGACAAGTGAGCAACTTTACAAATTTGCATTGTCTGATCCTGAGCTGCCAATTTTAAAGTTGTCCCATACAAGATAATAGAATATATTCTTCTCTTCCTTCTGTTAGTTCACAACTTAAAATAATAACATTCATCACATCCTGATACTTGACCCAGCCATCAAAACTTTCATTTTCCACAGTGATGGTAGGAATGCCTCAAGTTCTTAGAAGCATGGCCTGGCAAAAGAAGAACGGTAAAAATGGAGAAAACACGGTCCAACTAATAGTCCTTCATTTAAGCTCATTAAATACATCACTTAAACCACTCTGGTTACATGAAACCCGTCAAAGCCACAGGTGCAGAGCCCTGCAGACAGTTGTTGCTGAACTGATTTTGCGAACTGCTTCTAGCACTGCCCTCCCAGAACAGTGTGTCTGCTCCTCTAGCCCTGCACAAAACCCCAAGTACAGCAAAACACAGCATAGAGAAACCCAACCTCTCTGACAGTGTCTCTATAGTCAGGGAAGATATGAGAAAGCTCAGCTAGCTCATACCAAAGGCACAGCAGTCATCTGGGTAAGGTGGCCCCTCAGTCCCCAAAACACAAGCAGTTCAAGTCTTGGGCAGCAGGTCAGCAAAAAGGAACGTCTGCAAACATTGCCACAATAGATTGAGTTATAATTTAAACTTTCTCCTTCCCCCAGTCTTGGCATTTCAACTGCAGCTCAACAAGAATATTTTTTTCTGCAATTCCAGATCCAAATTAGTCTGTCTGTACTTTCCATGCCCAGAGCAAAAAAGACTTAGACAGGGCATGAGCCAGTATGTGCAAGGCACATGTCCTCTTTCAAGAGTTAAGTATTGAGTTTGAGCAGTCATTCCTGAATCACTTACTCTGCCACAGTAAGAATCCTTGAGATTAATCAAACCATCAGAAGAAAGCTGTGTATGCACCAGGCTTTCTTCCCAAAAGGCACAGCAGTGACCTTTTTCCAAAAAAAAAAAAATCAAAAATTAACAAAGCCTCTCCATCAATGACACTTATATTTCTTGGTATTTTCAAGAGAACCTAAAACATGTGTCGGTACTGAGTCGTACTATTTGAGCTCAATTTACCAATAAATTAGATTGATGACTGGGCTGACAAATTAATCTTTTCTGAAAGATAATCAAAATGCATCTAAGCTGAGCACTTACTTTACTGTACCAACATCAAACAAAATTGTTATTGTTTTTGCCTGCCATTTAATACAGTGGAACAAAAATCCATGCATTACAGCCTCAACACAGAACTTGATTCTCTCATTATAAATACATGTTCTGGTTTCATCCTCATCTCTTTATTTTTATTGATAAATTCTTCTGTTCCTAGAAAGGGAAAAGCAGGAGGCTATTGTCAAAGACTGAATATCCAATTCAACTGTTTTCTCTTAAGTATATCCAAAATATAATAAAAGCACAGATTAAATATCTTTTTCCATCAGACTGTAACTGGCACCTTGACATGATACAACAAAACTATTACTGAAAGTGAACAGGAGTGCAGAAGTCTGCATGCTTTCATAGATATATATTATGTATGTGTGCGTGTGTAAGTATATATATAAAGATGATTAGGAACTTATTTTGGATAACACTGAGCGTAATACAACCCATTTAAATATTTTTATCTTTAATTTTTTTAATACCTCAAACTGCATAATAATGATGAACCATTCTAAGAGCTGATCCATCCTGTTTGCAGAATGACACAAATGATTGTAGAAAAATAGCCCTGATCAACCTCTCAAGGATTGTGCCTTAAAAAGTATAAAATACTATTAACCTTGAAAATCTTAAACACAGATACAACCTATTACAGAGTCTTCTCCATAAATATGGCATCATGCTGAGATCCATGCAGATCAATAGTTTGAGGAGACTCTCTGATTTGATTTTGCCATCTTCTGAATTAATACAGTAGTCGGCAGATTCGAAGGCTGGTACGCTCTGCCTGTAACAAGACTGGACATACTTCCCAACAGACACTTGCTGACAGCATAGAATGGTAACATGCAGGATCAATTCTGAACTCAAACCCACTTTCCCGGAGGACATTTGTTCCTACTCCATAAGGCTACCTTTTCTCCAAGCCTGACCTCCTCTGTTTTATAGTGCCAAGCTGTTTTCCTGAGTCCTGTATCCACAAGTACACCATAAATATAATTCCGGCATCCCTTTCTTGGGTTGGAGGGTGTCAGACTCCATCTCCCTACACAGCAACATGAAGTTAACTTTTGAGAATTTTTTCCAGTTTGATTGTAACTCCAGCATCTTTGTCTTTTCCATCAGCCTTTCTCCCTCAGCTGTGTAAATACAGTTTCTGCTGCCACTAGCACAAGGTCAGAGGCTTGTTGTTCAGTCAGCAGCATGGGGTCTCTGGATGTGTCTGGCTTTGCCTTGGTGGAAGCTGCTTTTACCTACAGCAGCAGTTGTCTGATAGCCACATGCCTGTGCTTTCCTTCTGTGGCTTCACTTTGGGGGCACCCAGAGCAGGGGGCTGGCACTCTGATGTAATCCCTGTGTGACAAACAGCCCCTCTAGGCTACTGGGACTTCGGGAGGCAGTGTGCAGCTTCCTGACTTGGGAAGCAGGGGTAAGACAGGCTGTGGTAAGACATTGCATAAAAATATCCCCGAAGAGAGCAAAGACTGAGGAGAAAGGGACCCGCACCACGAACCTTGCTCAGCAAAGCCCTCACGCTGCTGAAAACTCGTTTTAACTGCCCTCTTTCCTCTTCAGAAAGACTGACACTTTCAGCTCCAGGATCCAGAGGAACACTGGAAGAATACACACAACAGCAGGGTGAAGGGGCAGCTATTGAAAGCATCTCTTGTAAACAAATTTAAAAGCTATTTTCAATGAGGTTTTCCTTTTTTTAATTAATTTTAACTTTTAGACAATTTAGGTATTTGTTTGCATTGAAGAGTTGCTCTTTACATATATATGGTGTGTATCCTTTTGGTGATATTAAGATTTTGAGTCTAACGATCATCATTTTGTGCTGAAACAGGTTTTCCTTATCTTTAAGCTGTCTACCCACTTCCTTTGGCTCCCATCGACCTCTCCTAGTTCCTTTTATAATCTCATGTTACTCTTTTCTCAAGTTATGGTACACCATTGCCTTCCCGTGTTTGCTCAGCCAGTCCCAGCTTAACACTTACCCTCTCCTGCTCCTAACTTACCCTCCTTACCTTGCTACCAAATTCCTGAGTCATTAACCATCCACTTACATTTCTCTGCCACCTCCTCATTTTTTGAGGTTTTGCTCTGTTCTGTTCCTACCTTCCTGTTTTCTCATAAAACAGTAGCAAAACACAAGGAGAACCTTATGAAGACAAGAGGAAGAGGTCTGAAGGCTTACAATCTCTGCACAGAGCGGACCCTTCTGAACGCCAGAAAAAGGGTTAGGGGCTGCATCCACCCTGCCCACATTCATCAAGGGCATGCAAAGAGAAAGCACATTTGCCAGCTTCTTTCAAGAAGCCATACCTATTTGTGTGGAGGTTCAAGAGCTTAGGGAAAACATAGACTGACTTGTTTGCTTAGGTGAGATGTACAAAGGACTTATGAACAAAGAATTCACCAATTCTGTGTCGTAAGTTTTTAAAATATGAAATTTACAGAACCATGGGATATTCTGAGTTGGAAAGTACCTACAAGGATCATTGAGGCCAATTCTTAGCCCTGCACAAAACCTCTCCAGAATCACACCATGTGCCTGAGAGCATTGTGCAAATGTTTTTTGAACTCTGTCAGGCTTGGTGCTGTGACCACTTCCCTGGGGAGCCTGTTCCAGTGCCCAACCACTGTCTGGGTGAATAACCTTATTCTAATATCCAGCCTAAACCTCCCAAGACAGCCTCAGGCCATTCCCTCAGGTCCTGTCACTGGTCACCAGAGAGAAGAGATCAGTGCCTGCCCCTCCTCTTCACCTTACGAGAAGTTGTAACTGCAATGAGGTGTCCCCTCAGTCTCCTCTTCTCCAGGCTGAACAGATCAAGTGACCTCAGCTGCTCCTCATACAGCTTCCTCTCAAGGCCGTTCACCATCCTCATGGCTCTCCTTTGGATGGTCTCTAAAAGCTTAATGTAATTTTTATACTGTGGCAACCAACTGCCCCCAGCACTCGAGATGAGGCCACTCCAGAGCAGAGCAGAGTGGGACAATCCCCTCCCTTGCCCAGCTGGCGATGCTGTGCCTGATGCCCCCCAGGACACGCTTGGCCCTCCTGGCTTCCAGGGTGCTGCTGACTCATGTTCAACTTGCCATTGACCAGGACCCCCAGGTCCCTTTCCATAGTACTGCTTTCCAGCATCTCATTCCCCAGTCTGTCTGAACACCCAGGGTTGTCCAATCCCAGGTGCAGAATCTGGAATTTGCCCTTAATAAAATTCATATGGTTGTGCCTTGGATTAGTTTTTGTCTCAGATTGTTCTTGATTTCCTGATGTTGCTTTTTCAGTTGGATGAAACTAAGAAGTGCAAGCAGAAGAGACGCTTAGAGCAGTGTCACCCAACACTATGGAGACAAGAGAGGTTCTTTGGGGATCCTAGGCAGAATGATGAAGATACCAGAGGTCAGGCGCAGGGAATATCTGTCAGAAATAGATGTAAGTCCTCCTTGAAGTCAGCAAAATTTGTGATAAAATGCTATGTATGCAAATTCTCTGTAACTGATGACTCTAAAGCTTGTTCTAGCACAATTGTTAAGCACTCTCCAGAAGCAATGCCTTGGTAATTTCTGTGTAAAGCTCCAGCACACAAACTTTATATACTTCAATATATCCTGTCACAACCTTGCTGGACATACTCACAGGCATATTTTTCCCAGCAGAAAAATCATTTTGGTTTCCTGAATGGTAACCATGGAACTGTCAGTTCAGCCAAGGTCTCAGAAGCCAGACTTGTTTACCACACTTTGCTTTCCCAAAGCATGCTTAATGCAATGGATATAATAAACATCAGATACCTTAAATTGTTCAACCATTCAGTTATAGTCATTTGACACACATCTAGTGCTAAACCCAGACTGTCCTAGCTACAAGCTCACAACAACTGCAGGATATAATTAAGGCCAAAGGATCTTCCTCTGTATCTGCTTGTGTCTTAATGTTTTAACAGTGTGTTGGGCACATTGTGCTGTTGAATGTGATGCATAAGCATTACCTGCTATTGTTGCTGAAAGTGTGTGTGGTTAGCATTCTTTCCTGGCTGCTGCACTCAGAACAATTATACAGAGGGAAGTGGAAGGGCTTCCAGGATGAGGCTGAGAGGGAGAAATGCCCAGAAGGGAGAGACTCTGTTCAGAGCAGAAAACAGACCTCAGCCATACTGTAGAGCAATCTCTGGGGAAGAAAGCCCAAACCCTTAAAAGCCCAAGAGGAAATGTACGGTACCTGTTCAATCCAGAAAAATCTCGGAAAGCTGCTAGTGTACAAGCAGCAAGAAACAACTTACAGTACAAGAATATGGAAGTCAGACTTGATTTTAGAACTTTGACCTTAATCTGCCTATACACCAGCACTGAGACTTCCCAATTTCCACAACTAACATGCTCTAATTAGATAACTTTATTTCTTACAAAATGTATATTTAGGGAATAGAATACTCTCCTGCTGTTTCAGTTCAGTTTAGTTCAAAGTGAGCTGAGAGTAGTTCCAGCAGGAGGCTCAAAATTCAATCCTAGACTGAGTGGTGTTTTAATATGGCATTTAAAGAAGGGTTGGTGGTGTTCTTTTCTTAGAAAAAGATAAATAGATTGTAAAGAAAGCAGATAATATGAGTTTTGTAAATTATAAGTAGAAAAATACAATATACAATTTTTATCTTTATCATCATCCAAGTACAGATAGACAAAATCAAATTAAAATTTGGAAGACTACTGACCTCTTACTAAAACTGTTTTTGGAAAGATGAATAAAAGAAGCATGAACTCAGTGGTGCATTAGCTACTGTATCTGCCTATGAATATCATACTGGTATATAACAGTTTGCTATTACTTTCTGAAATTCTTTCAGTCTTCTGAGAAGGTCAGAATAAAGGAAGAAAATCAAACACATACCCAGTGTTTGTCCATTTGTCAAGGAAGACCTCCACAAGACATCTGACAATGTTTATTATCTGCTGAAAAAAAATCTGAGTGATTTGGGGAATTCTACCACATTTTTTAAACAGCCAATCTTCAGCTGTGTAAATTCTCAACCAGCAGCAACAGTGACAATCTTCTCTAAATAAACTCACATGCTTCTCCTTCAGGGTGTATTTTCATATTAGACTTAATTCAATCTAACAGCAGGCAGAGGCCAGAGGGGGTAGACCCGCTTTCTCCCTGCTTTTCTGACTCTTCCCTTGAGTTAAATTTAGTAATTGTGCAGCTCTCTAGTGGCTCTCCTCAGCTTGCTAATCTGAGGGAAAACTCAGAGGTTTTCATGAGTTAGCTTTCCCTCCAAGCAGGGAACGTTTAGTGTGACAAGTAGAACTCAGAAGAGGAAGCAGAAGGAGCACACAAAAAGTGATGTGAGCACGAGGCAACTATTGCTCCTTTCAGTGGCAGTCAGTCATTGTAAGACAAACCCATGTCCTAAGGCCGCATCTATGGTACTCTTTTCAGTCTTAAGCAGTAGTATCATCTTGAAGCAAATCCATGAAGTAAAGGCCCTTTGGAATGTCAGTTCAGTTCGCAGAATAGGTATAGTGCATGCTAACGATCCTTTTAGGAGAAAACATAGCTGAAAACATTGTTCCAGAGGTACACCAAATACTCACTAAACATTCATACACCATCCAAAGGGCTCTTGAAAGGTTCAGGGGCTTAGAGCTACTCTCTAGTGCTTCTTATACTACACTGCAATGTGTGAGCTGACCAGGTGCTGCATTGTCTTCATGAAGATGAAAACCTTAGTCTCTGAAGACCCTAAACCACCATCAGAATTTGGGGGTAGCAAAACAGACATGTCTGTATTACAGAGATCCCAAGTTCATTTTCACATGGAAATACAGCACTGATCTTTCCATTCATTCGGATACCCACACTCACAGAAATAGGATTACCACATGGGAGAGTCCTCCAGGATAGAAGTCTTCAAGTCCTCAAGCACACAAGACCCTTGTGAAGAGACATCCAGGGACACATCTGTGGTCTGCTCTGTGCCCCACACTGTGCTGTGGATAAATTCCTCACTCCTGCCAAGGAACTGAGCAGACACGGTGGCGGTAACAGAGTCTTCCTACAGTTCCCCAAACAGTGAAGTATCTGATAGGTCTAGAATCCATTCAGGAGCTTGAGTCATGAGCATCAGGAGATAGGGCTGAGGACAGAACTGAATACAAGCTGTAGGGCACCTCCAAGAGGTCCATCCAGGAGACAAGTTACCCATAATATATATCCACGGTCCACCCAGGTGACACAGCAATACATGAGGCTGAATACAAGGCTACCTACAATGGACATTCAGTGCTCATCTAGGGAACAGGACTGGAAAAGGTACACCTACAAACTAGCTCTGTGCCCTCAGGACATTGACATTTGGTCTCAGTGTCATACATTTTCTGGCTGAAAGCTAGTCCACAGAATAGACACGGAAAGTTTTCTAGAAACTTGAGCATTATTAGTGCACCATTCTGTAAATTTATCTTGCAGAGGAGGTAAGAATACCCACACTCTTCATTTTTTTTACCACTGGCCCCTGAATGCCTTACCAATACTATGTTGACAGCAGACAAAGAACGCTATCACAGGTAACTTAAATTGCTCTGGCTAGGGTAATGAAATGGAAATGACATTAAAGATACCAGTGTATAGCAATGTAATGTTGACATTCATTTCAAGCATGACCTGCCTATACGTTTATAGAGTAACACAAGCAAACTGAAAGCAAGTTCTGTGTCACTGTTACTCTCACAGCCAGTCTGCAAGTGCAGTCATCTTGTACAAAGCTCAGAGAGACCAAATATATCGCCACTTGGCTGCCACTTGGTAAAACTGACAACACTATCAGAGAAGCAGTGTACATTTTCTGCAGGTGAAGTGCTGGAATACATTCAGAAAGGCTTTTCGGGTCTAATTATTTCAGAGAATGATTAAATGGTCCCCATTAAGTAATTCCTGGCCTTTTAATCTGTTATAGAGTTTTTCCTTTACAGATACTCTCTAAAAATGTCTGTGAAAGCCTTATGTATACATATATGTGTGTGTATATATGTGTGCGCGTATATACATATATTTATTTATTTTATAGCTTTCATTGAAATCGGATCTTTCCTTACCACCACTTACATTTTATTACACAGTTATCCTGTGTACAAGGGAACAATGACAGGTGCCTTGCCACAGCACATCAACTGTCCCTGATTTGTCATTACCACAACACAAGAGCAAACATAAATTAAAAGTTTCAAGCACAAAACAGATTAAAACAATGAAAAATTCATAAGTGAAGTATGAACTAAAAGGCACAGTTGGTTTCCACTTGAAAAGAACTTGGCTAAACAGACAGTGATGGAGCTACAACCAGACACCCAGAACTCCATGTCCGGACAATTGGTGGTCAAGTGCAATGAGACTGTAAGGCACATACGGCAAATTGCTACAGAAACCTTTAAGTTGTCTCTATTCCCCAAACACAAGTGGAACAATTAATAGTATCCAAAATATCACACTTCTGAATGCAACTGAGCACTACCTTTAATAGTTATGAATTATTTGGAACACTTGAGCTTTTAGGTTTTTTTAGTTACAACATATTTAAAATCTCTGAGAAAATCTGGAAACCAGTGAAGGACTCACAATACACTTTTAAAGAATTGCCTGATATTATTTGCATTAATTGAAAACATAATTTTGATTCTGAGAAAAATAAAAACCCCCAGCTATTTACGTAAAATATATTTCCTGTAGTAATTATTCTGCAGCTTATGAATTTAGATGAAATATGAAAATAATCAGATGCTCCAACACTGAAAAAAAAATTAATTTGAGCAGTAAGACATCTCTTTTCTTATAGTAATAGTCCGAAATTGCTATGGTTAACATAGCTTCTAATAATGTAGTGAGCTTGTTTAACCTTATTTAAAAAAAGATATATTGGGAAAATCATCACACTATCTAAAATACCCAATGCAGTCAAAACTGGCATTTGAAGGCATTTTCAACTGGATTCAGAAAGTAAGCGATGCCATTTTAGACGCTATATTTCCCATAAGAGACCATTTTCCCTCTTGTATTTGAATCTTTTTTTCTTAATTTTAATAGCTTTGCCCCCTGATGCTATCAAAAGGCCATTGAGAGGACAGTGGAAAAGAAAAGTCACACTAACTGTGCATAGTGTCCTACAATGTAAGTAAAGCAACTTTATACCACATTCATTGCTTCTCCCCTCCTTTGCCATTTCTTTCACTGCGAGCTTTCTGCTCAAAGAGAACTGGCCAGCCTTTTCCAAGCAGTAGTTCAGGGTGAATCTTTCCCATCAGGCTTCATGCTATCACACTGCAAACCCACAGACCTAAAAGATCCTAGTTTTAGAAAGTCTCCAACTTCAAAATAAAGGAGGTATCACAGTGTGACAATCTTGGCAGAGTACTGATGCCACAGCAGAGAATGGCTGCCTTGGCAGAACTGAATGCTTCATTCAATCCCTACCCTTCCTTCATGCAAATAAAGCACTTTTTTTTTTTTTCCTTCTTTTTTCTTTTATTTTTTCCCATTCCCCTTGCACATGAGAACAAAAGAACTGAAAGAAGGAAATCAACTTGTCTCCACGGGGTACAGCACCTAGGTCTCTTCATTCTTAAAAGAAGCATGACAATTCAACAGAGAAGTAAAACTTCAATATTTATCTCTGTACAAACTGTGTTATAAAAAGCAATTAAGGTCTCACCTTAGACCATAAAAATGGTCCATTAGAAAATGACCTTGAATTTCTTCCTTGACGCTCTCTATAATCTTATTCCTACAGATATTCAGGGGTCTCAAGTTATACAAAAGAGAACTTGCAATTTAATACATATTATTTAAATTTAACTGTGACTGTATAGGCTGTTTCAAAGCCTCTGCATTCTCTTTCAATTGCAATTCCGTCTTACGAGAAGGACCAATGTCAACCTAATGCTGTAACGTGGGGGTTATGTTTGTTTTTTTCTGTTTTTTTTTTTTCTTTTCTTTTCGATTAACCTCTAACCATGACATAGTAAGTCAAAGTAAATACAGAAGCAAATCTACAGAATGTACTTTTAACTATGCAGTTACTATCTTCTGTTCTACTTCCAAGTTCTTTTCTGTAAGAATGATGCAACATTTAAACAGGCAAAATCAAAGGTCATTTTCTAACTTCTTTACCCAAGCAATACCACTGAAATTAATGAGAAGTCAATGAATTGAAGACTGGCTGCAAGATTTGTATATTCCACTAAATGGCTTGCTGCCTGCTTACAAGTCACATTGCATGGTATTCCTCTTTGAGATTTGTCTGCAGTAAAATTAAACATCAGTCAAAATGGATTTAATGGATTAATTTTTTAATAGATTACTTGCAAACTTCAGCAACATTGGTGCAAGACTTTCAGACTGAGCAGTTCAAAGGAACTCAAGGCAGGAAGGCAAGCACTTTTCACTGAAAGTCAACACTTTAGCTGCAATAAGTACATGTGTTTGCATATAATATTCTAGTTATAGCAAGAAAGACTATCAAGAAATGTAGCATGTAGTATTTCCAACAGACCTTCATGGAAGTACTTTATTCACTCAGCCTGCCAGTATCTACAAAAACATTACCATTTTTTCCAAACTACACTACCTCTTGTCTTGCAGCCCCTGATTCTGACCCAGGAACCATTATTGCATGGAATATGTTAGCCTGTCATCATCATGAAGTGATGAAAAAGCTTGAGGACACAAGCAGTCGATTGTTCTTGAAGAAGCAAATGACAAGATTCCTCCAAAGTCAAAAGAGAAAGTGGTATGGAGATTCTAAAGAAAGTAGATTGGAAAACCATGTATCTCCTCTTAGATTAGCGGAGAACCAGATATGCTCAACAGAGAAAAAAAATCTCCGTCCTTTTAGACACACCTTATTTTTCAGAGTGGATTAATTGGTAAGGATTTGCAGTCATTAAGACTTCAGGGCCCTTGGGTCTTGAAACTCGTGAATATGACATCACTCCAGTAAAATAAATTTACCTCATCAGACATTCCAGGGTGGCAAAATCATTGAATCATACAGAACAGATCACTGCTCATCAAAAGGCCTACACCTTTATAATATCAATAAAAGAGAAAAGGAAAGAGAGAAGAAACTGCTACAAATATGACAAAAAAGCTAAAGCAAAACTGAAATGTTAAGAAAAATACAGAAGCAATTTTTAGATTTCACAAAGTACAAAAATGATATTAGGAATATTCTTGTGGTTTCTTTCATGAGTTCTACTGTATCTCACAAGTTAAATTCACTGGAACTCTGAATAGCAATAGTAACATCCAAACAACTTATTCTTGTGAATAAAATATAATTTGAATAAAAAAGCAAAATAAACCTTTAAAATCCTATCTTAATAACTGGATTAGATTAAGAATATTTAGCATTATTATAGCTTAGCATCACTTAATATAGCTTTGAATCATAACAGGATAGAGAAAAAAAAACAGGATCCAAAAAAATTGTACCCCAAGCTGGCTGCACTCGTAACTAATGATGTGCTACTCTCAAAACATTCAGTAAATGTAGTACTGTTTTTCACTAAAGTCAGCATTAATGCACAAAGCTGTACATTAACCATAAAATCATTCTAAATGACTAGCCACAATTGTATCTCTTCACTATGTATATCCTGCATTATTTTGAACAAAATGAAAGTAATTCATAACCTACATTTTCAGTAAATGCTTTAAATAATCAAAAATGCTTTAAATAATCAAAACCTGACAAGGGTTATATTATGCATGGTAACAGGGCCCTGTTTAACTTTTATTCATCAAGGGATAAAAATCATGCTTATTTAAATATTGTTGAGGTTAGGAGGTTCCTGTCACAGATTATTTTAATAACAAGAAAAAGGGCATTTACTGTAATTGTATCAATATCCCTTTTCGTTGTTGAGGCCTTTTTTCTAAGCTGAATACAAACTGCCATCTAAATTCACTGCAAAGGAGTAAAGCAACATAGTACCAGTGCCTCGCTGCAGAGTAATCTTGAAAGAGTTGTGTATTCCCAAGCCACTAAAATAAATCCATTTTCAGGTTTTATTAGTAGAGTTGGCTGTAGCAAGGTTTACATGGATTTAAAAAACAGTTCAGAATCAGAACAAAAGTGACTTGTAGTACAGTCGGATTCTTACAGTGGTAAGAAGGGTAACGCACAACGTCCTCCTATTTCTAAAACTTCGGATTAGAGCCAAAAATAAAGACTTGAGGAAGGTGAAAGTCTTAAAAGTCTTTATCTTCAAATGTAAATACACTGCCTTCTTAACTACAGCACTAATTGAAAACACTATGAGAGTGTAAATTGAGAGGAGAGGAACAGAGAAGAGGTGGATGAAAAATACGCAATATTAAAAATACTACTCTTCCGACATCTAAATTGAGGTATTTTTTAAATCGTAAAAAAAAAGCTGGAAAACATAAATGCTGCTACAGAAGCTGTTTCAGATTGACTTCTGGAATTTACTGCACAAGCTACACTTCCCTTTTCAAGGGCAGATTTATGAACACCATTACGTATGGATAAGCTACATCTCTGGCTCATTTCTTCAACAGGATTAACATGGACTGCATGGAGAAAATCAGAAAGCTTTCTGCAAAAGCTTTTCATAAATAAAGTTGCTTATGCCCTTACGTTTACATATCCCTAGGAATCAACATGCAATATATTGTGATGCAATATAATTAGCAGACTAAGAAAGAAAGTGGAGGTGATGATTAGTTCGAATTATTAATAGAGTCTTCTGTTCTCATCAGGGATTTGCAATGATTATTTCCTCCTAACAGCTACATTTATCAATTTATATACAATACATTTCATTGACAAATTATTTGGCCATGAACTTCCAAAGATCCACCAGAGCTTTCAGTGAATCAACTAGAAGGGAAAAATTGGATAGCTGAACTACAAAGCACTGATTACAACTGGATGGGTCCTATGAGTGTAATAAAGAAAATTCTTGCAATGTTCTCTATCTACTAGTCTGGTGTTCTGACTAAAAGTGGATCCATATAGACTAACACTGCCAGATGGATGTTGCTGAAATGCTGTTATTGTGCTAAGACTGAAGTGGTTGAAATGGGTTTAGATTTAAATTCTACTTACAACTGGTTTTTAGAATAAACAGATTTCTTCGTGAGCAACATAAAAGTGAAAAGGAATGGCATAATAACATTCCAACTACAGATGCCTCACCTTACAGAACGTAACTTATCCCAGTACAGGCAATACTTGCCTTTAAGGGCAAGATCCCTTAAGTACTGGGACCTACATGCAAAGTGTGGCACGAACCTACTGTGAAGAAAACTGCGCATATATGATTCAGTAAACCCATAAACCTAAGCCAAAAATTAAATTATTAATGATGTCTCTCTTTCACACTATGAGAATGGGGAAAAAAGGCCGTGAAAGAAGGGAGAAAAGAAGAAAACTTTAACTTTGATGTGACTGCTGCTGCTGCTGCATTCTCTACGCAGTGCCCAATACTGTGAAAGAAGGACTGCAGCCCTCAGATGGTTTAGGTGAGGGGGAAACTCCCATCTGCCCATCTACAGCTCCCTTGCTTTCAGCCAGCAAAGCTATCTTGCCAACACTACTGTCTCGGACTCCTTTTTGCGGGGCCTGACCTAAAGCAGGATTGCTTCTAGAAGGTTGCAATTAGACTCCTCAGCAGAAAAGTTATTACCGCTGGGAGATTATTAGTCCTCCACCCCAGCACTCCCCAAAGTGGGGTGCAGATACACTAGGCATTGCACAAAACAAGTCACTGGAGTGCAGGAAGAATAATACATAAAAGAAATATAAATTTAAAAAAAATGTGTTTACTTTTTATCTCATACTTTTTAAATTTCTGGTGTTTTTATGGTTTATAAGGTTCGTAATATATTAATACAGAAGTACATGTATATAATCTATAAATAAATAACCATATATTGTGGGTGCATGCTCAAAAATGTTTTACTGACAGGGGTTCATGAACAAAAAGGTTTGGAGAGCACTGCTCAAACCCAGAAGGGAGGCTGGAAACCCTGGCCAGAATCCAAAGACCCTACTACCAAGTCAATCCTCTTGAAACTGTGGATTCACTTGGGGGGAGGACTGCCATTGCTGTGAAGCTCGTTGAAGTCCTCCTGAAACTAGAACTTTTTACCAACTACTGGTGTCCTATAATTTTTCTTTTTAATTTTGTTTCTGATAAGCTTTGAAGAAAGAATTTTTATCTAAGCTAAAGACATTCTTTCATGTTAGCCACTGGCTCCTGCTAATCATCCATTAATACAGTCAAAAAAGTCAGCAGCTATATTGGGAACATTTAAGGTAATTTTCACAGGATATTGGAAATCAGGCAAACTTCACACTGTACTCACTTCGATGCGAATTCTATTGCAGCTGCACTCACAGCCATCTTTGTGATAACATTCACGTTAAAGACTTTAAATATAAAATGCAGGAAGTAGATTTAAATGAAAAGAAAATACAACTTTAATCTTGATCTATTTAAGATAACAGAACAAAGATAAATGCAACATTTGTATTAAATTTTCCTTCTCTATATCTGGGGAGTTGGGGTATATAGCTCTATACAGAGTGAAGAAGAAGAGGTGTGTGCAAAAGTTTTGGGGTTTTTTTGGTTTTGTTTTTGTTTGTTTTTACTTTTTGGGTTTTTTTACATCCTTTGTTTGTACAAACCAGCAGCGTAGAGAACAAGGTAAAAATAGAAGGGGTAAAGGAAAGCCAGAAGGAGGCACAGTATTTATTCACAATTAGTACAATAGCTGAGAGTACATCTATGAGCTGAAAGCATGAGGGATTTAAAAGCCCCTTTAAGTTTAACACATTAAAATCTATAAAATATTCCTTAACTGCTGAAGTGGCAACATGCCTAGAAAGCATCTAAGATTAGCCATTCAAAGTACACTGCTATCCAATTCTGAGATGCCAGTGGAAATAGAGCTGTGTCCATTCACGCCATTCCTGGAATTGAACTAAATATACTAGTAATACTTCCTGAGCACTTCTGATAGTCAAAATACTTGAGTATCAAAGAATGCATAGGTCAGTTTCCACTATAGAACGATCACAGTTGTAGCAGCACCATTAAGAAGTTCATATCAATCCAATAGAAGAAGTATAAGGACAACACAAAGGATAATCAGGACCAGTTACCACATATGAGCAAGGAGCTCATAATTAAGAGCAATAGAACCGTCGATTTCTAAAGTTAGGAAAAAACCAGAAAAAAACTCACCCTCAATTTTTTCCTAAGTGAATTGGTAAGTATTAAATTTGCTGTATCAAACACTTCAGCTAAATACAACAAAACTAATCTTTTTTTTATCAAGACAGATCATGGCAAGACACAGGACCCACTTTTGCTGTGATTGCAGAAATTCCTATGGTCAAGAGGAGTATATCTTTGAAAGCTATGACTACTGGGAAGTCTGTAACTTCCACCAATACATTTTTATTGAAAATCAGTTTCTTAAGATTGCATTGGAAAACAACTATGCTTTTATTAAAACCAAGAACCTAAACAAAGCCATCTTAATAGAAAAATAACTTAAGCATTTGCTAGGGACAGATAAAGTAGCAGGGATGAGGTTTTGGCTGGGAGCCTTAGCAACTGTTCCCATATCTGTACTGAAAGGTGATCAGGACTTGCCAAATCAAGGAAGTACTGAGAGCAGGTGGTAAGAGCTTTATTTTGGCAAACTGCAGTGTCTAGTGATTTAGGTGGAATTTAAATTTAGGCAGCAGAGAAGAAGAAAGGTATCAAAACAATGGATGCTCAAGACAGAATTCAAGGTCACCTGCACCAGATCAGATGGTGAGAAGCAGAAGATAGGGGTGGTGATGGGAGAGAAAATACCATGCCTGACTGCCATAGTTCTTTGAAATATTTCTTTGAAACTCAACACCAAACCTAATTTTTTTCCTCAAGAAAGCAGTAAGACAGGCTTTGTCTCCACTGGTGAAACACACACGTGAAAAAAAAAGGTATTTCTGGAGTTCTGGGACACCTTCAGCTGGCTGCATTTTTACTTACTCCTTGTACAAACGCATTGTTACACAACTTCTGTTTCATGACCAGTTCATTTCAAAACTGCTTGAGGGATAAGTCATGTTTGTGTGGAGGGGGCACCGTTGTTTACAGGACCAATAGATTTCATAACTTGCAAAATGTGCATAATGAAAAGAATTACCTTGTAATAGCTGAAGGCAATCCAGTGGAATTGCACCTACTTCTGCTGCCTAACGCTGCTGCTGTAAAGATTCATTTGAATCCCTGTCAGGTGTTCTTTGCTTCTTATTTCTCTGTACAGCCTTCCAGACATGCAGGGATACCAATAACCAGACCAGGAATTGACACCTAGATAAGATGACTGTTTATAGCAGCAAATGAAGCCAGTAAGATCTCTTCAGTAATTACTCCTAGATTTCTCAGACTGAGTAGCCAGGATAAACTGGTATTTTCAACTTTAGTCTTTGTTTCTCCAGCTATAAGGAAAGAACACAGCTCCCTGACTCCTCTGCCTTATCCACCGCTTCTGCTCTTCTCTAGACTCTGTCCCTGTTTTTTCCTCATCTTGCTTCAACACACTCTTCACTTCTCAGTCTGCAGTTTTGACCAATCTACACTTTATAGACTGAATCTGCATTCTACCAGATGCCTCACCCACATTTTGAACAAAGGTTCCTCCCTTCTAACTTCCCCCCATACATGCATTAACTGGGATGTTAAATGCACCTGGAAATCTGCTTCTTGACCTCTTGCCACTGGACTCAAAGGACGCCTCCTTACCCTGACAACATGGAAGGAACGATGGAATAACACTGGAGACTTTTCTCCAAGCTCCAGTATTCTGCCCGATCATACACCAAATTAGGTATAAGGCAAAAAGCACCGTAGGAAAATAGGGACTTATCTCCATTACTCTGTACCAAGGCATGTTTAATTCCTCTGATAACAGCAATGTCTTGGTGCAAATTTATAAAAACAGCAAGAAAGTTGATTGGTTGAAGTTCCCTTCAAAACCTCAGTATGTGCATTTCGAAAAGGAAGGTGCAGCTTATCAGAATAAGGAACAATTGAAATCTTGGTTTTATACAAAGCAGTAGGCAACTTTAATGAAACATAGCACTTTGGTCTCTGTCCACAATTTCTCAGAACTGACTCCTTGAAGCACCTGGGATACCTTACTTCTGTTTCAGTGTTTGATGTCGACTGCCCATGGCCATTTTTTAATGGCACTGTGTTACAGGATCTGTTCTCAGCTATAATCCACATCTAAGATGCCACAAAAACACTATCTAGTACCTTTGACCCACAAGCAGTAAGCACTAAAAATGAACTTTCATGGAGAAGTTTTTCAAACTTGCCTGCAAACATTCTAAATTCAAGAACTTTTTTAATAATAAGGCACTTTCCCTCAGTATATCCTCAATTTTGTCTTCCTCCAAACCTATCCAAAAACATTGCGACACACAATAAGGAAGGATGGGGACAAAAAGAATGTTGTCAAATTATTAAAGCAGAGCCCAGCAAGGAGAGCTAGAAGGGCTGTAGAGAAATACACTTGTCACTCGTGCCCCATTCCTGATAGAAATTCTACATATCCTTAAGTTTCAAATGATAGTTATTATTTTCTCCTTGGGCAAACTACTAAAGTGCTTATCCACCCTCTGTGATAAACTGAATTGCTCTGATTTTTCAACAAACAGCTTGTGAACAGTAGGCTGAACATAGGACCTCACTTTGGAAGACATAACTGAGTTTTACGCTAACAATGTATTTCCTAACATCAGTATTTCCATGCTTATTTCAAATTAGCCATACTCGAATGTCAGGCTTTTAAAAACACATTTAAATTGTGAATGCAAAATTTGGAAACAGTTTTCAAATAACTTAGTAATATGCCAAAAGTGCATTAAGGTAGAGAATTCACTATTAAGTACAGTCTTCATTGGCTCACATATCAGTAAAAGTTGATACGTAAAGTATCAGCTTTTTCTGTTGTCATTCTGCTTTTTCGTGGTTTTGCACATCTTTTCCCCCGTATTACTCCTATATTTCCTGTATTAATAAAAGAGAAGACATAATGAAAAACTTGAGAGAGAATATAAGTGACAATTGGCAGGCCCATATAAGGCTTTCAGACTATAAGACCCTTTCTTAGGGCAGAAAAATATCCTTACTGACATAGCTTCTCTTTATTGAGATTAAACTAAAATCTGATACTTGATTTCATTAACATACCAGTGCAATGAGCTTGACAATGCTGAATATTACTGTGTTACTCCTCTCATGGAAATCATATCTCTGGAGGATATTTAGCAAGCAGAAAAAGAGGGAGAGTATCTGTGGAAGGGGTTTTTTAAAAGTCTAGCCACAATTTATTTCCTAGAGTGAACATCTTCTTCAAATCTTCTTCTACTGATCTCAAACTACTATTGACCAAGTCTAATAATATACAGAGCTCATCACATTTCAAGTCTCTACATCTCACAATCAAAAGATCAAGAGATACCAAGTACAAGGTGATATTGGAGTACTGAAAATATTATCCTCAGTATTTCCATGAGTTCTAAAAAATTTTCTTGAACACCTGAACACTCTTACATGTGGTGGTACACACAACACCAGGAACATCAACTATTGATGTCAAACTGGTGTAGGAAATTAGGCCTGGTACGCTGTAACAGTTATGAAAACTAGCAGAATCTGACCATTCTGTTTCTGGACAACTTACTGTATTCCACAAGATTCCGATTTCCAAAATTTCAGAATCACAGAACAATAGAATATGCAGACTGGGAAGGGACCCACAAGGATCATCGAGTCTCCCAATTCCTGGCCCAGAGCAGGACACCCCAAGAGTCATACCATGTGTCTGAGAACATCGTCCAAACATTTCTGAACTCTCAGGCTTGGTGCTGTGACCACTTCCCTGGAGAGCCTGTTCCAGTGTCCAGCCACACCCCAGGTGAAGAACCTTATCCTGATATCCAACTTAAACCTCCCCCGGCTCAGCTTCATGTTGTTTCGAGTCACGTCACTGGTCACAAGAGTGAAGAGATCAGCACCTAACCCTTCACCTTCCCATCACAACAAGTGTCTAAATGCTGTGTTTGGGCATCGAAATCAGTAGCCTGATTTTCAGAAGTGCTTCCAGCTATTTTCAGAAGGATTCCAGCTATTACCTAGCTGGGCACGCATTAATACAGCGACTATCACCCATTAGCTAGCAATCCTAGCAACCCAACAAAAGCTACCACAAAAAATGTTGGTGACAAGTTGATTATTGAAAAGATGAATGGTATGGGGAAGAATCCCTAACTGACTTAGTTAAGCTATAAGCTGAAAAGTGACATGGGGAAAAAAAGCAGACAAAGATCAAAACAACAAAACAAATCCAACCAACTTTTTTTGAAGTGGCCAAGGATTAAAACCACATTCTTCATTCTTAATTAGGGTCTGACAAAGGCTGCTTCAGTTTCTTTTCTTCCGAGATAATACAAATGAACTCCTTAAGGATTGTGAATGTAAGGAAAATACCATCTTTTCAACTTTTTATATGAAAATCTGTCTCTGTTTTGTTGTTTCTTCTTTTTTTTTTTTTGGCAGTGGTGCTGTTTAACAAAGGTATTTTTTTGAATGTATGCCTTCCAGAGATAGCAAAGAACTCAAATAATGCAAACTCTTGCAGATTTTCCCTTTGTTTTGTTCTAATTGAATGCTCCCTTCCAGCTAATTTCATTTTCATTCTGGCTTAACAGAATTATAACCAAAACTAGGTTTCCTAATAAAGAATGGTAGGTATAATAAGGAGGTAATTAACCTCTACTACCTTGAAACCCACAAGATATTTTTACTAGGATATTCTGCTTTATCACAAGCCCACAAATGATAAGCTTTACAAAAGATGCAGAAATACATCTGACAGTACCATGCTTAACATTGACAAAACTCTCTTCAGGAGCAGAGCAATCTTCATCTTTTTGAAAGGTTCTACCTAACCTGGTCTCTTATAGCAACATAAAATCATTGTGAGATAAAAGGCAGAAAAAAGACACAAAAAAACCCCCTACAAAATGTTGTTTTATCACAGCCAATTATTCTGACTTGTAGAATTTGTGACAAATGTTTTCAGAATCGTACATTTTCAAAAACCTGCATGCTTTTATTGCCATTTTTAATTTTTTTTCAGATAAACTTTTTTTATTAATTCAGTTGACAAACATTTATCCAAGCATGAATTGTTAAGCTTTACACAATCCACAATGATGAGCAACAGTGTGTGACAAAACTTAAAGCTTATTCAGCTTCTGAACTACTAAGCAAACATACATTGCAGAATGAGATGAATTTTTAGCTACAGCATTTGCTGACAAAAGTTTAGTAAAATCTTCTCTTCCCACTGGTGGAATGCCCATCTCTTTAAAGAACATCACTTTTAAAAATCCTTTTAAAAATAGCCACGCTATTGGCTTGTTTTTAAAAAATAAGTACAAAAACTACAACTGGCATTTTCATAGGTAATGATAAAATACTGATCCTTGTTAATTCTGCTCTGAAATAACTGTTGACTTTTTTTTTTTCTTTTTTAAATTTTTGTTTTCAAGTTAGAAGCTTCCCAGTAGCATTTGGAAATATCACTGCAATCAAACCAGTGTGAAAAAGTTTAACACATTTAACTGATAAATCTTGAGTTGATAAAGAACCATAATGCATGCTAAACAGTTTTCTAATATGTATTGAAATGTATGTTCTATATGTATGATGGTGTATAAATTTTACTTGAAAGTTGCAGTGTTTTTTACACAGGACTGTTGATCAAATCCTTTGCATATAAAAAAAAGCCCGTTCTATCCTCATATTACGACAAACATATCTTTGTCTTTTGGCTCTTATTTTGCTCCAGAATCCATACTAACAATGTATTTTTTAACTCTGTTTTAACACCTACATCCGTATTTTAATACTTACATTCACAGGCAAAAGCAAACACATTCACTAGTTCAGGTAGGAGAGGTTTGGGTTTTTTTTCTGAAATACTTGAATCAAATCATAGAATATCTCAAGTTGAAAAGGACCCACAAAGATCATCAAAGTCCAGCTCCTGGCCCTGCACAGGACAGCCCCAAGAATTCAAGAACATGCCTGACTGTTACCTAAATGCTGCTTGCATTCTGGCAGCCTTGGTGCTATGACCACTTCCCTGGGGAGCCTGGAATTGGATGGAAAAAAAAAAAATAGAATACTAGAATACTAATACAACTCTTTTCTCAGGATTTATGATGAAATAGTAATAAAAAGCACAGGAAAACTTGGGTGGGAAGAGGAAGTTCTTATTATTTCCATGGATGGAAACTCTAGAACCTATCAGTGCAATCTGTGGCAATGTTTGACCAAATTCATGGTGAAAAAGCTTTTCCTTACACCTAATTAGAATGTTCTATGTTCCAACTTGCGCCTGTCACCTTTCATTCTACCTCAATGCACCTCTGAGAACAGCCTTGCCCTGTCTTCTCTAAGTCCTTTCTTTACCTAGTTTTAATCAGAAGACTGACCCCTCCTGACCCTTCTCTTGTTGTGGCTAAAACCCCTTATCCTCTCAGATTCTTTCCACACCCCAGGTGCTCTCCATCCTTCTGCCTTCCTGGCAGCTCTGCACAGAACCTGCTTCAGCATGCTGATGTCTTTCTTGTAGTGGGATGCCCAAAACTGGATAGGGCACCCAAGGCATATCCTCAAGAGCTTCAAACACAAGGGATGAATCACTTGCCCCGAGCTCTTGGATACACTTTTGCTGCTGCAGCCCAAGGTGCAGCTGGGCCTTTGCTGCAAGGACACACTGCTGACTCACAGAATCACTTAAGTTCGAAAAGACCTCCAAGGTCCTGAAGGCCTTTTTCTGCAAGGCTGTTTTTTATCCCTGTCTGTGTTGTAACAAGGGGATACTCCATCCCAGATGCATTTGCAAATCATTTATAAATTTCGACTTGATAAGGTTCCATTCAGCCCATTTCTCCAGTCTGTGCAGGTCTAGGTTGCGGGAGCCTCACCTCTATCAGGCTACTGGATTTGTCAATCCTTAATATTAAATATCTACAAAGACCACTAAATATCCTTTCCCAATAAGTAGCCCAAATTAGATCTAACACTGACAGCTGTACAGAAAAATTGTAACTGAAATTTTATTTACTTGACCAACACAGCAGCAGCTGTCTACCTATGTCACAGTGCATTTCAGCTATTTCTTCAATGGTCTTGAAATGAAAGACCTTATGGGTCTATAAATTAGACTTGCGGTACTTTTATTTTCAGTGAATTTGCAAAAATTGTATCCTCCTAAGGAAAACCTAAATTTCCTGGTAATAAAATGTGAATAACATAGGCATTTCTAAGGGAGAGAACTCTACTGAAGAAAGCATATACAAAGCAGGTGTGCTTTCCATGTTATTCAGTTTATTAGACTGTATTTTTGCTACTTGTAAGATACAGAAACTTCAACATATTGCTTCAGGCACTCAGGCAAAAATGCCAGTCCATTCAAGAGACTTTCAATAACAAATGGCACATCACTTCTATCAATTTCAGTAGCAACCAAAAATTCAGTTGAGAAAAAGTCTACTGCCTAACCCATTTGCAAACGCTGTGTTTAAAGAAAAAGAGTAGGCTAGGCTTGAGCTACACTCCTCAGATCGAACACTAAGGCTCCTTCAAAACAAAAAAAAAACCACAACAACAAACAACCAAAGAAACTGCTCACATAAAACAGTGATAAAGAATATGAAACAGAAACTTAAAAATTTTAAGGATTTGCTAGCAGTACATTTCTTTAATATGTGCTTCAAATTATCAGAGACTAAAGAGCTCTAAAGATATGCTGGCATTTAATTGCCCCCCCCATACTACAGGGAGTGACAGACTGACACATCTGGCCCAGAAGGAATAAGCACCTCAGCCAGAGGAATGGAGCAGCATAGAACATGACTTGTCTCCTTATGGAATGTATCATGAAATTTTAATACTCAGCAGGCTGACTAATGAACAGTTCAGAGTCTGAACACTGAGGAAGGGAAGAGTTGACAAGTTTTGTCCTAACTCATGAAGCATTTTATTCAGTTTTATCAGAAGCTACTGATTCTGCCTTTGGCTCACAGCCAAGTACCTGTTCCTGAAAAGAATGCACTCAAGCCCTTTTTAGCAAAATTCCTAGTGAATACAGTCCCAATCCCTCAAAAAATGACTACAGATCAAGGATATGTCAAAGAATAAAATGCTAAAGAAACATTCTCAAATCTGGATGAGCACTGGAAAGTCAGCACAGCAGCCAGACAGAATTTTGACTTCAGTTAGTGTTTATGTTAGTTCTAAGCCACTCCAATGATGATTTAGAATTTTTCGGACAGAAAATTACTCATTTAATACATATGGGATAAACAACAACCCAACACAAACAATATTAGATTATTACTGATTTCCTCTTTACATCACTTGCCAAATCTAAGGACAGCTATCTAACTGTAAGCTTTCGATGTTATCTTCTGAAAAACAGTATTTCAGGTTATTTCTTAAAATGTTTTTAGTTGAAATGCTAGAAATTGCCTGGTCATATGTAAAACATTTCTAGGGCAAATTACAGATGTCAAAAATTTGCATAAAATGTCTTCCATTATTCCAGCTACTACTTTATTCCACAGACAGATTAGCAGTCCAATTATTAAACTTCTTGAATAACTGGAGTCTCAAAACTCAGTCAGAATCAGCTGACCTTGATATCACTGATAACTCAAAAGTATAACTTTATCAATAAGAAAAAAGTTCACCAAGGAAACATTTCCTGCACAACAAGAAATTTCCCAAACTTCATATCACTGACTGGAAAAATCCTTAAAACAACAGCATTATTTAAACATACCTCAGTATTGCTCAAACATATTTCAGATAACTTTCTTGAAATGCAGCTATACCATATGTAAAATGTAAAGTGCTAGGCAAGCACACTTGACATGAAAATATAGTATTCTATTGCACTGCCAAATATTACCTATTCTGTGCTTAAATAATTTTAAGTAACATACTTTCTCTAATGTTAACAAGTCTAGATGATGACAAACATTATATAAAATAAGATTTTATTTTGAGGAGTTAATTCTCACCTGATTTATTAAGAATGCTCGTATTTAAGTCAACTTCATGTACAGCTTCTGCTGAATTAATGAAAGATTTTTCTGACTTTTGACATTTTAGTTGAACTTGTATTCAGTATTTTTGTTACATCTTTGGCATTCTACTGAATAATTACTTCCTACTTATAACGGAAAACAATTATTTCTTTGATTGAAGAGTAGTTTGAATTCCTTAAACTGAGAAAGTTTCTTCCAGTAGTGACCAATACTTTTTGTATTTTTGCTATTATCCCACAAAACATGGCACTAAGCTTGGCATGTTATACTTAATATTATCTATTCGTATTTCCACTGTTAAAAACAGAACAAATGCCTAAACAACTTATTTTTTTCTCCATTCTTGAAACTCAAGTACCAACATCTTCCATTTATTAGGTTCACTGAGAAAACAGAAACACAATTATCAAGAAGCTAAAAAATGCAAAGTCTTTACTTCCACTAAATTCACGAAGAGATCAGTTTCCTTTGGTCACAATTTCTTAAATAAACTTGTCATCCATCAAACAATGTACCAGAACAATTTCTTAAAGTAAATCAATGTTTAACAAAGAGAGTGACTTATATCTTCTCATTACATTTTGTTGACAGGTCAGTAGCTTTACGTAATTCATCCTAAAGTTTTTAATACCTTGAATGATAAAACTATGATTAAACAGATTCACAAAACTTATCAAAACATCTCTGCAATTATGAAGCTAAAACTCTTCAGCTGAAAATTACAGCTGTATTGGTAGTGGAAACAAGTTGCTGATAATCCATTCAGACTCCAGCAAATCAATGAATTCCAAATGTGACTACTATTTTGGCACTGGACAAACAAGATACAAAATTGCATGAAATTTTCTTTTTAAAAAACAGGTCATAATGCAAATTTTCAAACTCTACTAAAATCTCATGCTCCCTGGTGTGTATTTTTTTTACAAAAAGATTATCAAACTTGGTGATAATTCATAACACCAACAAAATTTACTAATTATAAAGACATCGACAATTTGTACATTACCTAATGCTGCTCATGCTTCCAGTTTCTGATCCAAGCTTACATCTCTCCAGCTGGCTCGCTACAATCTGACGTTCAGCCTCAAGTTCTCGAGTCAGTCTCTCAAACTGCAGTTCCTGAAAAAGGTAAGTTAAACCATTTGCTTTGACTTCTCTAGAGATTAAGAACGAATTTCCAAATACATTAAATAATTTAGGCCTACAGAGTTCACACAGATCTCTCAGTAGCATAGAGATCTTAGCAAACTGACCTAAATATGATCACAACTTGTTGTATGAACACAATTTGTGTTACTGAAAAAAAGATGCAAAGTTCTGTGACTGATCCTGTGGTGACAAAAGTTTCTGCACTTAAAAAGACAACCATCACAGTATACATCAGTGAAATAAACTAAATTTTAAGTGTGTTGATATAGCCTGAGCACAGCCTAATTTCTTCATTTAATGATGTGCAGAAGGGAAACTCAAGTACTTCTGGACAAAACCTGTGCTAAAATTCCTACCACTCATTTAATGTATTTTCTTTTATTTTGTCAAGGAAACCAAACCAGTCCTACTAGACAAGATTTATCCACAGAGCTTATAAACACAATACTTATATTGTGTTTTTGTTTTTATACACAAAAGATTTTTTTTTTGATTAAAAAAAAAAAAAAAGTAAAACCAATATTAGTAAAATCCCCACCATTTCTTAAAGGGCTACATTCCCTACATATTGTAGCAACAGTTGTATCAAATTAAAAAATTAAATAATTTTAGGGACTTATGGTTATTGTAAATTTGTCAAGTGTTGCTGCCCTTCCATTTTGTCATAGTTATATTACGTCATTTTCATAGGTAAACAAAAACATCTCTCTTGCCCCTTTTATTTAGGTTTGTTGAAGGCTGAAGGAGAAATATTTTGAGAGTCCATTTCTTAAATAATTCCCTTATCCACAGAAATGCATCCATTATCTCTTTCTCCCTCTTTTTTTTTTTTTTTTTTTTTTTCCGAAAGGACCTTCCTGTAATGCAGAGGTATGGGAGAGAGTCCCTTGAATTACTCCCCAGCAATGTCCTGCCTGGCAGAACAGCACTGGAAATTACTGGAGTCATGACTTAGGTCCACCAAGCTTCACTGAAGGACTTAGTATTTGAGAGAAAGGAAGAAACGGTAGAAGTAGAGTGGGATTCATACGTGTTCATTCTACGTCCTACCTAAAAACTCTGACCAAGAAATCAAGGGCAAATTAAGACATTAAATTTTTCAAATCCCTCACCAGGAATTGGCTGGTGGTCATTCTGCTTAATCCAGCTGGATCAATCCTCTTTGTTTCCCTTGCTATTGACATGGAATAACTTCTGTCCTGCACTATGAGTAAAGGGGGACATCCACATAGGTTATGTACAGCATGAAATAGCCAATGAATACTTAAATGGCCACTGACTGTGTGACAAAGCCTGCTTAACTGTGAATTTATTATTCCAAACAAATCCATACAGTGTACAAGAATACCACTGAAAGTCAGATTGATGTGAAGATCAAAACATCACTGCTCATGAAGTGAAATGGTCAATAGTGCTATAGTAATCAATAGTTAATAATATTCTCTGCACATTTTTGTATTGTGCAGAACTATCTTTTTCACTGTTGTCTGAAGATATGATTAATAAAAATCATCTGACAATAATCACCTATTTCATATATGCCTCCTTCACAGAGAGTATTTCTCTCACCTAGAAGAATCAATTGCCTGAAAAGCTGAAGAGACAGTTGATCGGCTTTCCAAGAGTTATTATTCAAATCCTGCTCTTCTTTGCATGAAATAAAAACCTTAATACAGAAAGGATTGTAACAGAAGTATTACTAAATTGTTGAAGAATGAAAAATCAAAGTGGTACAGTATTTGCCACGCCAGCACGCTTGTATCAAAGCATGCAAGCCTAGAGAAATTTTGATAGTATAAAATACTCAAGAAAATCAAACTGAGCATTATGTTTACTTTCAAAATAAAAGCAGAAGTTTTAACAGCTATTCTGTTCCACTGCATTTTTTAAGCTACTTGATTCTATCACAGTGGTGCACATTTTGGTGCTTAGCATAGATTTTCATCCAGTCAGTTCACCTCTCACCATCCTAGGTGAAGCAGGTCAGATGTGTTCTTTGCTGTGGCTCAGCACGGGCACTTGTCTTACCTGCCTAGTAAGAAGGTGCAGATGTCCCCATAATGCTGCTAAGAGAATGTAAGGACCAAGAGCTCGGGAACAAATGCTCCTCACTCTCTGTTGTCCACTCACCTTTTCCTAGACAAGCAAGTGCGTTCTTCAAGCCTAGTAGGGGTGCAAACCATGTTTCTCCAGTTTCTCCCTTTTGTCCATGCTATCCCCAAGCCAACTAAATACAGACATGTCCCAAACCTATTTTACTGAAATACTTCAAAAGTAAATATTATTTTGCCTTTTTTTTGCTTCAACTGTCTGGATTGTATATCTTCTCATATCTTTTCTATGCTTTGTATTCCTTCAGTTAATCACTCTGGTTGACAACGTTCCCAGAAACTTCTGTATTTCCTCAACTAATACCCTTTTGTCATCATTACTTTGTCCACAGAACATTTTTTTGCTCATGATTCTAATCTCCAAAATACACTTTTCTACTCTTCATTCTGTCACTTACTTTTCTTTCCTACTTACTGGTCTCTGTTCTCTTCTGCCTTCCATCTTTCTTTCATTTCCTAGCACGTTTCATGACTCATCCTCCACTAAATCTCTTTCAGTCCTGTAACACTAAGTGCTACTCCAGCAAATGCCCTAAACTGTTCGGTTTAAAGAATTTCTCTCATTCTCTCTCTCCCTGGTTCCTTATTCAGGAAACTCTGCTCTTCTCAAGATGTACAAATTAATGTTTTCTGGTTTCACTGCCCACATAATTTAAGTCCTGCCCTGCAGAGATTACTAGAAAAGGGCGGTTGTATCTATGTTACTCCTCAAGCAGGAAGCAGAGATGTACTCGATCACTTAAGAAAGAAATAATCTTTGGTTTCTAATGCATGAAAATGGCTAGAAAACATGAACAGGAATGTCATTACTAGCTTTTTAATTGCTACTATTTCGTACTTAATTATGTTCTGTCAGGTGCCATCAGAAGTTAGAAATTAAAGGAAGGAGACAAAAGGTGGAGAGGTGGGATATGTGCAGAGCCAAACAATTACTACTTCAAGAATTATCCTCTATATTAACTTTAATAAGAAACTGTATTTGCTATTTCCTCATGCCATGAAAAAGGTGCAGGCCCACAGGGTTGCCTTTGGACTGAAAAAAGGAAAGAAGAATTCAAGTAAGATTTGTCAATCTGCTTTCCCTCAATATCAAGAAACCCTGGCAGAAAACAAATCAATAAGCTTCCTTCTTTTTGTCTGGGAAGCAGTGAGAGTGACTAATATTTGAATAAATCCATATGTTTGGATTTCAAGCAGCTGTCACAGTGCAGGAAGACAGAAACTAGAAATAGCATTTGCTTACATTTTATAAAAATAATCATTGAACCTGACTTCATCATTTGTCTTATTTGTTGTGTTTACAATAATTTTCACTAGTTCATGCCACGTCGTGTTATCCTCACAACTTTCTATTATTTATCTGAATCAATCTAATCAGAACATCAAAATTAAAAACAAATTCCTACTCACTGATTATGCAAATCTGCTGTCAAGACAATCGCAGAATGAAGAACAGCAGAAACTACAATGCAACATCAACATTAATTTACTTAATAATGTGTCAAGAGCAGCCTCAAGGAGTGTGCTACAAAGGGTAAGAACGCCAAAACAAGTGCCCATGCAAAGGCACTACAAAGTGCAGTGACCAGCCTGGCAGTCCTTAGCACTTGGCACCAGGAGGCGGTGTGGGAGTGGGAAGCCACCAGAGATCAGAGATAACGATGAGAGTAATCCAGAGAAATCACTCAAGAGAGCAACTTGGAAAGGGAAGAACTTCATGATAACCTTATCAAATTGTTTTGAAGTGATACAAAATATTTATCTCCTAGAGCTGAAGTAATTTATGTTTTAAAAATTATATTTGTCCACTACCACGGTGGGGTCTGTTTTGTAAAAAATATTCATTATTCCGTAGATGGCAATCCAACGTGCTTTCTTTCTCAGCAGGAGTTTTGGATTTTATCTGTCCTCTGCAGCCACCAAAGCTTCAAGCACTCTATAAGGCTTGAGCCAGGTCATAACATTTCACAGTGGTCCAGACACTGAACAAGCATGCTGGACATCTTCACAGCCTTCGGACAAGTTAGGAACTCCTGAGCTCAGGGCACTCCAAACCAGAAGATATTTTGGGTTTTTTTACGCTTTACATCTACTGGATCATCTGTATTGACCCATTTGAATGTTAGGAAAGGTAAAATAGGGCAAAAGAAATTTGGCTGGTATTTGGAGTTGATCTCACTTTACTTCGTCCTTTACAACCTTAAACTAATCCTTCAATCCTTTCACACAGAGATGTGTTTCAATGCCAACCAAAAGACACAACAAAATCAGTAGTAATAGTAAAAAACAGCTGATTAAAAAAAACAACCTAAAAAAATACGTACATTTAGGCACAAGAAGGTTGCAAAATTACTGGGTTCCTAAGAATCTTTAGGTCATGACATAAAAAGAGGAGAAGTGTTTAGCTTTTGATTGCAAATACGCTGTATGAAACCTAATTGGGGCACTGGTGATCATTTGAATCTTCAAATACAGACAAATAACAGCACTGATAATCCAGGTTGGGAATCCCTGGTGAGATGAATACAGGAAGCCTGATTTCAGCTATACAAACAAATAAATCGTCTCTGGGATTGAAGTCCTTCAAAGGAGTATCTCAGAAACCACAGAACTTCAAAAGTACACAGGCTGTAGAAGTGTACAACGTTGGCTCTGTCTTTTTGTAACCTGTTAAACAAGAAAAACTGTACCTCAGTTAATGCCACAAGTAGTATGTGTATATCCCTAGGCACATCCTATGGCATCATGCACAATTCTATATACTCCACATCTATAAACTCCAAGTGAACGCCACTACTTAGAGTGATGTTGGCAATAAACTATTCTTACCCTATGGTACCAAACACACATGAATAGCGAAATCTGGAGCACATACTTCCTAAGGAAAACAGCAAAACCTAGTAAAGTTTAACTTGGCAGAAATCTAGGAACAGACAGCATCAGACACAAACCAGACCTGACAGCCCATCCTGTAAATAGAAGGAAAACAGAAAGTCTTCATGCTTTCAAACAGGAAAAAAACACCACTAGCAATGCCCCTAACCATCTGTACACTAAGTGTTGTTCAAAAGCTTCAAAACTGGGCTTTAGAATGTACCAATCAATATTTTCCACATTCTCTAGACTCTCAATTGTTGGACTGTGTTTTCACTTGTTCTGTTCTTATCCTTTTTCACTGGATTGTTTCATTCTTCCATTATACTGAATAACACGGAGGTGATGGACAAAGCTCACAGAAAGGTAATCAGACAAGCAGAGAGGCGGCAGATTCAGAAACTCAGTGGTGGGTATGTATGTTCTTGAAGAATCTTAATGGAGAGATGGCTGCACCTATAAGCTATCCAAGCAAGTACAAGTTTCCAGGTAATTGATGCCTTAGGTTTTAACTTTTATATTTTTCAAATCCTGTACTGCTTAGTATGTAACTCTGAAACTTCATACAGCCTGTTAGCTGCTGTTCTCTCATGCTGGTTAGACATAACAAACTCTCTCTGGGCCTGAACACAAGGACACCTTGTTGTCCCAGGCCCTAAAATAGGTAAACTAAAGCTTCTGACAGGAGGAGCAAACTTGGGGTAATTACATCACTACCTGAAATTATAATTGGAGAATTATATGCAAATATATATATGATATGCAAATGGACCAAATTTATGAAAGTGTGAAAAACCCATGACTCAGTGGCCATCTTGGGTGGAGCCCCTCGGAGACTTTTGACTGCCCAAGGTGTACCTTTGAAGGCCCTTCAAATAAATACCTGCCTTTATTCTCTTAATCTTGCCTAGCCTCTGTTTTCAGGTAGCCACTTCAAGGCATCATAACCAAGCCAAAGGAAGCAATTCATACACTGGAGGGCAGGACTACCATTCAGAGGAACTTTGACAAACTGGAAGAATACGCCAACAAGAGTGTCATGAAGTTCGTGAAAGAAAAACAAACAGTCCTGCACAGAGGATGGAATCCCATGTAACAGTACAGCATCTCCCCAGAAAGGATCTGGAGGTGTAGTGGACACCAAGTTATGACTCAGCAGTGCATTCCTGTGGTGACAATGGCCAACCAAATGAATGAAGTAATTATTCCCTTTGATTTGGTACTCCTTAAGCTGCATCTCAAGTACAGCGGTCAGTTTTGGGCTACCAGGACAAGACATGACAAGATTTTGAAGCAAGACCACCAGAGGGCCACAAAGATGGTCAGAGACTAAAGCACACATTATGCAAGCAGAAGGTGAAGGAATTCCATTTGTTTAGCATGGAGAAGAGACGGTCTCGGGAGGATGTATTTCATAGAATCACTAAGGTTGGAAAAGACCTCCAAGCTTAAAAGTCCAACCTTTGACCAAGCACCACCATGTCAACTAGACCACAGCACTAAGTGACACATTCAGTCATTTCTTGAATATTTCCAGGAATGACTCTGTTCCAATGCTTAATAACCCCGGCAGTGAAAAAATTCTTCCTGGTGCCCAACCTGAACCTCCCCTGGCACAGTTTGAGACTGTTGTGCCCTTGTCCTCAAACTGGCTGCCTGGAAGAACAGACTGATCCCCACTTTGCTATACCCTCCTGTCAGGCAGTTGTAGAGAGCTATAAGGTCACCCGAGCCTCCTTTTCTCCAGGCTAAACAACCTCAGCTCCCTCAGCCACTCCTTATATGACCAGCCCTCTAGATCCTTCACCAGCTCTGCTGCCCTCCTCTGGACACACTACAGCCGCTTGATGTCATTCTCACAGGGAGTGGCCCAGAACCAAACAGAGGATTTGAGGTGTGGCCTCACCAGTGCTGAGTACAGGGAGACAATCACTGCCCTGGTCCTGCGGGCCACACTATTGCTGATACAGGCCAGGATGCCACTGGCCTTCTTGGCCACCTGGGCACACTCTGGATCACGTTCAGTCGCTATCAACCCCTGGGTCCTTTTCTGCTGGGCAGCTTTCTAGACACTCTCTCCCCAGCGTGTAGTGTGGCTGTCACAGACCTTCACTTCTTTAAGGGGATTATAGTGAATACATCACCAGGCTCTTGCCAGACATAAGCAGTAAGCAGACACAGGCAACAGTGACAAGTTGCAATGAAGTAAATTCTAACGGAACAAAAGGTAAAAGAACAAACACGAACAGCAAAAACAGTAATGGGAAAAAAAAAAACCAAATCCAAAACCAAACAACACATCTGGGGTCGTGGAACACTGGAACAGGTTGTACATGTAGAATCTCCATTCCTGGAGATTTCAGAAGTCATCTTCACATCTGATCTAACACTGAAGCTAGACTTGCTTGCAGCAGACCTCCAGAGGTCTCTTTCAAACTATTTTTTTCCATGATCCTAGAATTGATGAGTTCTGAATATTTTTTCAAGTCTTTATACCAATGCTATTGATTAGATCAGAGGCTACTAAACTCTCTGATCATGATGATTACATAAAGACAGGTTTCACTTGATGTAAAGGCTTGTATTTTATCAGCCTGAATTTTTCTAGTTTATTCCTTCACCTGATCTGACTGATTTAGGAATCCCATGCTTCTTTACAAGAGATTAGCATGGCATCTAGGCTATTATGCAGATGGATTATTTATGGGATAAATAACTAGTTTGGCTGATTATAGTGTTTAAAAATAAACTATTCCTTCATTTTCATGTCAGATTACTTTAGAGAAGTCCCTTTTATGCCTTTAACAACTTTTATAGAAATAAGACCCTATTTTATTTTCTATGTTTAGGATCCTGATACAAATATGGTGACAATTGCATTCCACTGCATGTTTTAGCTCTCCAGGCATACTGCCCTGTTCCTCTGTGAGTTACAGGCAAGCCTTGCTCTCTGAAGGCACACTGCCCAGCTGCCTGGACTTCTGTTCCTAGGGAAATTGCATTATTTCTTTTCCAGCATAATCACCAGAGTGTTTAAAATTATCCCCATTTTTCTATTACAAATGGCCTGGTCCTTTTTTATACCGATTTTTCTTCTCTCTGTTTTGTGTTCAGCTTCAGTCTTTAAGCTTCAGTCTTTTCTTCTCCTTCTCACTAGTTTTTGCATCCTTTGCAAACACTCTCAATGGTTTAATCACCCACCATGACTGCTGTGCTATTCCACTTCCTCCCATGCAAACTACTACTGTCCATAAAGCAATAAACCGCAAGTAAAAATCCTGGAGTGTTAAGGAAGGATTACAACTACTACGAGCTAACGTCATAGTTTTGCTTCTCCACCCTCTGCAGCAGCGTAAGGAAGATATAAGATCAAACTGACTTTCTACCTTACTAACTTTGACCTGCTTTAGGGCTTACTGTTACTATTTGTAAAGATCAATGTGAGAGCAAAACAAATCCTCAGAGATGGCACGTCTTCTCCAAGGAGAGCAAGAGAAGTAGAGCTGAAGTTTAGCAACAGACCCTGACTCTTCAGTCTTACACTGGCCTGAGCTTGTAATTCTCATTTACTTCTCAGCTGTCCAAGCACAAAGCTTTACTATGTCTAAGTGGAAAAGGGCAATTCCATTTACAGTAGCAGCTCTTGAAGCCTGACTTTACATTTTCAGCACATCTAATATATCAGACAGAACCGTGGACTGATGTTTTTTACCTTGATTTTCCAGTGCATATCTGCAGAGTAGTTTTGTTCTGGAAAGAGAAACAAAGTCTTGCTGCAGATGTAATTATACATATATTTGTATAATTATACATATATTTGTAATTATACATATATTTGTATGATTTAAAGGCATGTGAAAAGCAAAGAAATTTGAACAATGTGGTGTCAAAATGTGAAACTTCTAAAAATGTCCTAGACATTGAAGTACTAAGAAAGCCTTTTTCGGTTCTGACAACATCCTCAGCTTCTAGTTTCCCTTTCTTATCTGATTAGATCTGTGCTCTGTTGGGCAATGTGCCAAGATGCCAGCAATAGCTGCAGAGGTGTCAGTGCAGTGACACACACCACTTCTTGGGCAGTCTATCTACATGCTTAGAGATCTGAAGTCCTTTCCAGCTTTTTATTCATGGAGTTCTCTGGTTCCCTATCTATATACCTCTGAACTAGTTCTCCCTTCCAGAGCTGTGAGAATACACACCATCCTAGGCACTAGGAACAAATGGAGAACCAGCATGATAAATCATTAGCTTTACACTTGTCCAAAATGGTCTAAAAGAGCAGACATCGATTCCCTTTCTCTTCTCCTACTTGCACTGGAAAAATTATTCTGGTGAACAATTTTCTCTTTTGATTTTCCTTGCCTTGTGAGAGAGACTTGTTTCTCAATCCATACGCAGACTGTCAGTGCAGCATATCCAAGAACAGACTCCATAATTTGCAATTATCCCTTAATTTCTGAATTAATTAGGATACTAGATCTTGAATACTGCCATGAGTAGTTATTAAAAAGCTGGTCTTTAGCAAGTTACTAAGGGATTAAAAAGTTAACTAATAAAGCAAGATGGGCTTTTTTTTTTAAGACAACCTAGCACATGCAAATGAATACCTATAGATTTTTTTTCTTGTCTTGAAACTAACAACATAGAAGCTACATTTTCTGCACACTTGAGACATGCAGTTTGCTACACTAACTGAATGTGGAGGGACTTTCAAATAAATAAAGGATTACATCAAAACTGTATATTGAGCTCAAATACAGGGATGTTCATAAACAAAAATTCTGGTATTCTAGCAGACAGTATAGTGATTAGTCAAATAATTCACTTATTTCTGCTACTAAGTACTATTAAGTATTAAAGAAAAAAACCCCCAGCATGGGCTAAAAAAAATTTGAACTCAAGGACTGCAAACCCTTGAGATTTGCACATTTTCTCTCACAGATGATTCTGTGGCAGTAGCAGTTAACTTTAATTGCTTTTGAATATTTCCTCTTTTATTACATCTTTTATTACAAAGAAGAGAACTAGTAAAATAATTAGGCAATTCATTCCTTTTCTGGCTATCCTACAGAAATACCACAGTTTCAGGAAATTCCCAACAGATTCATATTGTTCCTTATGAAAGAGAAAAGCAATTAGTAATGAAAATGTTAGTTTTAAGAAGTATCATTATGATCTTATTCTTCTAATTTCTGGTATGAATAGCTCATCTTGTGAACAAAGTAAAAAGGTTTTCATAATGAAATTATAGTCTAAAAATCACCTGTTCGAAAACAAATAGGTAAGGAACATGTATTTCAGGACAACATTTGTAGTATGGGCAAGGATAGGTCGGGAAAGAGTTTAGAACCACTAAAACGAACAATCTCACTGAATAAAAATACCTTTTATGGGTTGACATATGGGTTAATGAACTATGGATTTGGCAGAGGTGTATTCTGAAAGATAGGTATAAAATGCAATCGTTCTGGGAGTCTTCAATTACCCCAATACTTGGTACCAAAAAAAAAAAAAAAAGTAACAGAATGACGTAGCACATAAGCTGAATTTTGGATAATATCATACACAGATGCTTGGGATGCCCACAGGGAAAGATGAAAATCTTGACTTGGTCAAGCCAGATAGTTTTGTATCTTGCAGTTGAGAAGCCACTCTTAGTGATCATTCTGTCCTTAAATCCAAGATCCCCACAGAAAGCAGAACATCTGCCAGTTAGGAGCCACATAAAAAAAGAAAATATATAAGAAAAAATATCAAAAAGTTTGTTTACAGCTAAAAGGCAAGTATTCATAGACAGTAGGGAAACTAATTGTTGGAAGCCCAGAGTCAAGGCCGTGCATCAAGAAAAGGTCAAGACACACAAAGTTAAGGAGGGCAAAGGAAGCTGTTACTAATAAAAACCACTTTTCTGAAAGTTGAAATCATCTTCAAGTGAAGAAAATATAGGAGCATAAATGCTGACAGGTTAAACATAAGAAGACAGGACAGCACGCACAGTATCATTTTAAGGGACAAATAGCTAAAGGCATTGAAGCAACCAACAAATATTTCTCCAAATGCATCAGGAGCAAGAATCTGCCTGGAGAATCTGTAAAACCACTGGGTGATCAGGATATAAGAGGGTTTGTTGGAAAGAAACCAAATGAATCTCTCATGAAAATTTTTACTATTTTATGGGAAATTCTCATGCTAAGAAATCACTGAGGGAGTCTTATCAGAGGATCTGCCTGAAATTGAAGTGAATAGGTCATGAAACAAACTGCCAAAACAACTTGTAGCAAGCTGAAGACGAGATGGTATTTGCTCAATAGTTCTGACAAACTAAGAAATACACAGCTTAAAACAGATGTAGTATCTGAAAACTATGAAACACTGAATGCAATGCCAGTTTCAGGGAGATCTGGAAGACCACAGAGAAGCAAGCCAGATAGTCTTATTGGGCAAATTATCAGAGCCTGTAACACAGAACAGAATTCATGGCCTCTAACATAAACATGAACAAGTTATCTAGAAGGTTTCCGCATGGATAAGTTCTTTCTTAAATAGGAGGTCAAATCAAGAAATATATGGTAAATTCTCCCAGCTGAAGGCATCCACCAGTGAAATTCTGGTTCCATGTTCTACACTGTTTAACACATATAAAATGACTTGAAACACAGAATGAGCAACAGGTTAAAAAAGTTAGGCAATAATAAAAAGTTATGCAGGACAGTAGGGCTGAAGGGCAACAACACTTTACCCTTCTGTACTATCAGTGGTTTGCCAGTTGCTTTGTTGTTGCTTCTTTACACAGTTTTGGAGCCTGACACTACCTATGAAGTGAGGCCGAGTGCCTCAGCCTTTCCTGTGCCATTTTTGATGAACTTGCTGGCCCTAATCAGCAGCAGAGCTATATCACTCTTGTACTTCTACTTGCTAACATACTTGCAGAAACTCTTATGTTATTCTTATTATCTCTTACTATTTTGAGTTCCAGCTGAGCTTTTGCCTTCCTAATTGCATCTCTTCACACTGAAGCAGTACCTCTATATTCCTCTTTGGAAGTCTGTCCCCTTTTGCACTGCTCTAGTGCTCCTTTTCTCATTTGAGCTCTCTTAGTAGCTTGGTGCCTTTCCAACTGATTTCTTTTTATGTCTGCTCCTTTTCCTGCTTAGGGGGATAGACTGCTCTTTTGTACTTTAAGAAGCAGCTGCACTGGGAAATCTCCCAACATTCCTGAGCTTCTTTGCCCTCCAAGACAAGTTCCCATTAGATCCTTCCTAGAAGTTCCCTGACTGAGTTAAAATCTGCTTTTTTGAAGTTCAGGTCTCTATTTGATCATTTGTGCTCCTCAAGTCCTTGACCTCTATGCTCTTACAGTCTCTGCAGCTGCTGTTGACATTTTTATCTTCCAACAGGTCTTTATTAGTAAACATTCATTCCAGGAGAGCACTGTTCCTAGTTGGCCCATCCATGACCACATGAAGAAGCTGTCCTCAACACACCCAGGAAATGTCCCAGATTGTTATGCAACACCATGCTGTTTACCCAGTACCAGAATGGTTGAATTCTCTTTTGAGAACCAGAGCCTGAGGTCTCTTGGCAGTGAAGACTTGATCTACCTCTTCTTCCTAATCTAGGTCCATAGCAGACACCATGAGATTTCTCTCAATCTTTGATTTTGACCCAGAAGCACTCTACTGACTTGAAAACAGATGAAAGAAGATGATTCTTTATGTAACAGGCATGCTTTTGATGGTTACTAAGTGCATCATAACTTCACTGGGTCATGGAAACCTGAAAAAAGGTGGGTCATCAGTGAAGACAGCTCATCTGACCAACAATGGCTGTTCTTACTAGTGAAACATACATTTATTGCTACCAAACAGATACCAGAAAACCTAGTGTATCAGGTTTTTCTACAGAAGAATAGATTTTCATCCATAAAAAATCCAGACTGGGAATCCAGGCTATCCTTTCAATAAAACACTAAACAGATTTTGCTATTGAATTCTCAAACAATCAAACACAAAGATACCAGATTTGTACTACTGTCATGGGTTGAAACTGAGTTGATTGACAAGCTTTTAAACCAATGCGCTTTTGTGAATTTTGCCTATTTAAACCCCGTGCTAGGGCAGGAAGTCTCTCTCTGGTTCCCGGTCTCCTGAGGGAGAAGGGGGGCCTCAGAGCCCCAGGCAGCCTCCGAGCCCGGCCCGGGCTCCTGCCTGCCTCCCCCCCAACCCCTCACCCCTCTCCCTTCCCTCAGAGCCGCGAGCAGCTAAACTAACTATGGACTGCCTGATAGCCGAATCCATCCAGCTCGGCTTTTGAAAATCGGAGGGGCCTCCCCTCCCCCCTTCATGCAGCCCGGGGGGAGCCTCCTCTCTCCC
>VZTE01001408.1:341112-357609 GCA_013397775.1 Eulacestoma nigropectus | reverse complement strand
AGGACTGAACTCTTTAAATCATTTTAAAGTATGGGGAGATGAAAATCCATGCCTGTGAGAATTTATGTTGCAGCCTATGAAGATGTAAGAGAATGCCTATGCCAGGCCATGTAGTTGTGATGCAGCTTTTAGAAGTTTTGGAAGAAGCAGAGAAGCCCTTTTGTTTAAGCTGGAATAATGCATGTTTAAAAGAGACTGGAAGCAGAGAAACTTTGTGTTTGGGCTGGAAGAATTCATCTTTAAAAGGACTTGTAACCCCATGTGATGGCCCATGATTGCAGTATGAATATACTGTGGAATTTTCATGGGAGAGATTTCACTTCAGTAGGTAATTTCCAGGCGGACTACTGAGACTGTGAAGAAATGTCCACAGCATCAGCAGAGGAGGGAACCTTTTTTCCCTAAGCATAAGAAAGAGACTTTTAAAGACTGTAACACTGACCAAAATTGTTACCTTTTGTGCGAAGTGGTAGAAGGAGATGAGAGCGCTGGAGGGAGAAAAGGGAGGGGGGAAGGAGTTTTTGTTTGGGGAGTGCTGGAGGGAGAAAGGGGGGAGGGGAAGGAGTTTTTGCTTGGAGAGTGCTGGAAAGAAGAGGGTTGTGCTTTAACTTTCTTTTTATTTCTTGTTACTTTAAACTTTGTTAGTAATAAACTTCTTTATATTCTTTGAAGTTTAGGCCTGCTTTGCATTTCTTTTAATCCTTATCTCACAAAGTGAAAGGCATGTGATCAAACCACTACAACTACTCATTGTAGTAGTGTAGTAGTAGTTCAATGAATAGAATAGAATAATTAAATATACTGGACTGGATTTGTGGTTATGCCTCTGGGAGATCAAACACAAGTAACACTTGCTGCACTCCAGAATTACCACGCCTCACTAAGACAATTGTGCCGCTTCCACAATTACAGCACAGATTTCAGTTCAAAGCCTACTCAGTTGCCACCAAATTGATGTTGAGGAAACTTAGTAGACTAAAACGAAGAGAAGCATCTCTACAGGGATGTTCCTTACAGAAGGAATATCAAAATTACTGCTATGATACAATCACAAAATAAGAGAGCCATAGGAATCATTGTTACTTTCATTGATTCAGCGGAAAGAAAAAAGAGGGAAGAGAGAGTGAGCAGAAATAATAAATGAATCATTTTGTTGCATTACTTCATTGACAGTATTGTGAAACTCATCTGAAATTAAAGTATTTATTACAGCAAAACATAGCCATCAAAACCACATTTATCCCTGTGGAACTGGTTCCTGCTAGGAACCTTCTAGCAGTGTTGATAATAGGTCCAAGACCTGTCTCATATAATGCATATTACTAAAGCCCCTGAACCCAAATGCAGAACAAGCAGGGAGGAGTTGTAGCTCCCTTTTCAGGAGGAAAAAAAGGTTCATGATGTCACGCTATTGAAAAGGAAACGCAAAGTAAATGAAAACAAGCCATGCCTGCAGAATTTTAAACTCAGTGTTTTAAGTGAATTTAATGGCAGAGGGGGAATTCAAATTAATTTCCAGACATGGTTTCTGAGTTGTGGTTTAGAGCCATACTGTTCTTCCCCCTGCCCCCCATCTTAAAGCTGACATCTCTTCTCCCAGCAGGAACTTGGACTGGGTAAAATGAGGGCTCTCTCCTCCCCACACCTGGCAGCAGCTGAACGCCACACATATTTCCTCTTCTGTGACTCCAGGCACCGTTTCCACAGCAGCAACAGGAAAGTCATTCCAAACTGGTCATGGAGAGAAGGAATGAGAATGACCCCTCCAGCAAAACTCTCTCTCACTTCCCTGGACAAGGCATTCTGAGCAACCAGGGACAAGAGTGAAGCGGATTGCACAGCCTGAGAGGGACTGAGGGCCCCAGCAGCACCATGCAGCCTGAAAACCTCCCTTCATGTCTGGTGAGAGTTGCTGTGGTTCAAGCCCATGGGATGGGTTGGATGGAGTGCCCAGTTTTGCTGGTAAGGGGGAGCAGATCTGCAATGGCCAGAAAGCATTCAGCTCTCCCACTCTTCAAGAGCCCATTGTCTGTACAGCAGATGGATTTCTGGCCATTCCACGGCTGAGCGGAAGTAGAGATATGGACCTGCCATGAACTGAAGTGGCACAAGGGGACCTTGTTTTTACTCCACAAATCAGAAACACTAAACCCATGGTACCAAAGTTTTAGCTGGATTTTTCAGCATCTCAGAACTGTGCATGTGTTGGGATTATTTGTCAAAGCCATGATTTGCACAGCCAAATGTCTCAAAGACAGAAATGAGATGCAATGTGACACTTCTGAATGATCTTCGCTAGCCTGAAATAATGAGAATCTGAAATTGCAATCTCTGCTTGCACAACATAACTAAGATGCAAGATTACTCTGCCTGTTTCCAATCCCCAACCTGCTCACAAACCAGAATGCAATGCATCAGCACTAGACATACGCCCTAACCATGCATGGCAGGGAGCTTTACAGGATCACAGAAGAGTGGAGGTGGGCAGGGGCCTCTGGAGGTCACCTTGTCCAACTCACAGAGGGCCACCCTGAGCAAGTTGTCCAGGACCATGTCCAGGTAGCTTTTGAATATCTCTAAGGCAGAAGAACCTACAATCTCTCCGGGCAACCTGTTTCAGTGTTCAGTCACTGTTCCAGTAACACTGTGTCTCCCGGTGTTCATACAGCACCTTTCATGTTCCAGTTTGTGCCCGTTACATCTGGACCTGTCCTTGGGCAACACTGAAAAGAATCTGACTCCCTCTCCTTTTCACCCTCTGTTCAGGTGTTCGTACATCTTGATGACTTCCTTCCATAACCTTCTTTACTCCAGGCTGTACAGTATCAGGTCTCAGCCTTTCCTCAAAGGAGAGATGTGCCAGTCCCTTCATCATCTTAGGGGCTCTTCAATGGAAACCCTCCAACATGTCTGTATGTGTCTGGAACTAAGAAGCCCAGAACTGGACCCAGTGCTTGAGGTGTGGCCTTACCAGTGCTGAGCAGGGGAGAAAGATCACCCACCTTGACCTGCTGGCAACACTCCTCCTCCTAAGGCAGCCAAGGACCTTGGTTGCCTTCTTTGCCACAAGGACACATTTCTGGCTCATGTTCAACTTGGTGTCCACTAGGACGCCTCGGGGCATTTTTGACAAAGCTGCTTGTCAACTGGGTTGCTCCCAGTGTTGTACTGGTGCATGGACTTACTGGGCATAGCCCTGTCTGAAATGAACCTTATCAAGGTTACTGAGGAAAACATGTCATCCCAGAAGCAAAAAAATTGACCAGACAGTTGTCAGGCACACTGTACTAGGTAACTTTTTTGTGCCATCAAAATTACTCTCCCTCTCAGAACACTTCTGCAGTAAAAGAGAGATTTTCTAGAATTTTTCTCCATCTGACCAGTGTGAGAGGTGTAACTTCTTCCTAGCGTGCCTGAGGGCTAGGAATGGATAGGATGCCCAATTGCATCAATATGGGGGAATATAATTTTATTTTCTGAATTGATTGTAGATGGTCCAGCTTGTCTTACCTTACAAAGTTCATTCCTCTCAGTTCCCACACTCTAATTTAAACAATAGCCTGTGCCATGCAAAACACTTAACTTTCCCTACTCTGAGAGCTGCACTGGATATAGTCCTGAGAAGCCTCTTTGCTGAGTAAGTCTGGCTCCTTAGATTCAGACCCTTTCGAGGAGAGTCTCACCAGACAGGAATACACAAGTACCAGAAACATTTGCAATGCTAAACTGCAAGAATACAAGAAAAGCTACTTAACTTTCTGGACCTGTTCTGTTGTCTATTCCTTGTGTATTTTACATTATCCAATTATGTGACAAGCAAAATGTGACATCAAACTGATTTAGCAAGAGCTGAAAATTTATAGAGCAAGATCCTCTCTGGCTTAAAAAAGGAAGAGTACATATTTAGTGTACCAAACTCAGAATTTTTAAGCCAAATTTCACCTCTACTGAAGCTTTCTTATTATTGTGTTATTTTCCTATTCCTAAAGCTTCATTTCTATTTAGTACAGACTGGTTTTTCTTATTACATGGCTGGCAAACTGTGTACCCTTTCCAAAAGCAAAGTCACTGAAATTAGAATGAAAGAAATAATTTAATGGGATGCACTCTACTTCATTTCCTCAAACAAGAGACAGCATTGACCAGGAAAGACATTTCTCTGGCTCATATCCACTGCAGAGAAAAGCCAGAAAGAGAGAAACAGAGAGAGAGAAATACAGCACACCCTTCCTTGAATACATTCATGGAAAGTGGGCAGAGACCTTGCAACAATGTTTGGGATGTCTTTGACAGCATCATCGGAATATAAAGTGCCCTAACCACTTTTCATGCCTTTTTTTGGTAGAGCAAACTCCTCCAACAGTGTAATACCACTTAAAGAGGAGGACTTTGAAAATTAAACCCTTATAAATCGGTTTCCTTCCCTTTAAGCAGCTTCACAAATACTGCAAACAGTTTCTACCTTTTGTTCTTCCAGCTCATGTTTGATACAGGAGAGGTGCAGAGAGCCCTTTCAGATCTAGTACTTGTACAGGGTACAGTCTCTACGGACAATCCTAATTGCCTTATGATGTTTGGCAACTTGATTATTGTTAGGACTGGGCAGAGGGGAGCATAACCTCCTGGACGTAAGCCAAAGTGGATTGGTTTGGGGTTTTTTAGGATTTTACCTTCCTTTCCTGAATTTACAGAACACACCTCTCAATCCAGTCACACAGGTTTTGTACCTGCTAGCAAATTTTCTGCACACCAATGCTTTGGGCATGCTTGGTGCCACGCTGGACTATTACTTTCCTAGGAAGACAGGATGACAGGTGTCTCCGTAGCAACTGAGTACACATGGCTCTGGATACAGCACTTCAGGTAAATAACTTGCAACTAATACAGTTAGACTCCCACAAAAATGGAGACTACAAAATTATTTACAGTGAAACAAGCTTAAGCTTGAGAAGCAGTCATGTGAGAAATAACACTGAAAATAATGGTTAGCATAAAAACTATGTGACCTAAATTATAATTCCAAATATTTCTAAATGAGAAAGCTCTGGATAACTCAGACAACTGTAACCACTAAAAAATGTTAACTTTCTAATGACAATGACTGTATACAAATGATCTAATTACAAACATCAACACACAATGCCTTGTTGAAAAACAGGGGGGAACATTTTGAGCAGCTTAGGAAGAAGAAAAAATTACACTTTGAAAATATTACTATGCATATGGAATAATGAGGCCTTATAATAAATGCTGCATCTTATTTACTAAAATTTTGCTGTTTGATTCAGATGTTAATTTCATGCTGCATTAAATGAATACGAGATAAACCTCCTTTTCTTTAAATGCTCACATCAGCTTCAAAATTATAGTTTGACACATTTTTGAATTAATCTTACAAAGCACTGAATTTAAATTTTCAAGCTGTGTTGATCTAGAATTTTAAGGAGTTCTAGTAGTGGGAATGAAAAGAGACAGGAGCATATAATAGACATAGGATGCTCTACCCATACCAACAGGATCTCCTGATTACAGAATAGCTGGATACACCACCACTTTTAATTATATGTAAATGGACCTGAAGAACAATGACTCATAAGTTAATCATCTGTCTAAATATCTTTAGTAATTATTGATATATTTTAGTATTCCATAGATCAAGTACAGCCAACATTTCATTTCAGTAATTTCAGGATTAACTATATTTCTGGCACACACAGAAGAAAACAAGAATCAAAAGTAAAAGTTATTCAGTTAGATAAACCTAGAGGCTTCTTTTTTTTTCCTAAGAGTGACATTTGAAAAGTGTGCAATTTATCTTCTTCTGTCTGTGAAGGTCTGAAGTATCCAGTCTCACTGCAAGAAAACCCTGCTGTATGTCAAAACAATAAAGCAATTCATCCCACTGTAGTCAAATCTAGTACTTCAATATGTTTGGAAAGAAAGAGTAGGGGGAAAAAAAAAGGTTGAAAAAAAGGTAAAAAGTCCTGCAGCTAAGGCTGCAAAATATGGCTGCTGCAACAGGTGAACTGTTTTGCAAGATTAGCAGCCTGCCATAAAATCCTTCTTTGTAAGAGAGCAAACCACAACCTGACAGTAGATAAACTCCATTACAGTGAATTTAAGTACATGTAACCACATAGACAGAATAAGCCAAACATCTGCCCATGTTTTTTTCTATACTTTGTTCATGTTGCTATCATCTGGACACATTATCCACATGTCCCCTGAAACCATGTATTGCAATTTCCATCAAATGGTATTACACCTGCTGAAGAGGGCAGAACTGATCGACTACAGCTTCTCCTGCTGTTGAGCTCAGCCAACAAGCTGTTTCTGAATCCTGCTCATGTTCTGGTAAACTGAGCCAAATTTATTTTGTTTTTAAACTGATTTTTTTTAAAATTAGTTTTCAAACTTTTTTTTTTAAATACTGTTTTTCAAAGTTATATTGTGCCTTACTGGTGCATGCTTCAAAACTTTAACTAAAATCAGTATGAACTAAATGAAAAAAAATCATAATGAACACTAATTCCCTTATATATTAAAAAAAAATTACATGTCATGACACAAAGATATCCTGAAACAATAAGGACAGTCCTGCCAAACAGTAATGACTGGGCTCCCATTCCCAGAAACACTTTCAATCCCTTCACAATGCTTGTATTTCAATTTTTTCCAAGTTCCTTTTCAAATATATTGATTTTTAGATGGAAGAATGTGTTTGGGTTGTTTTAATAAACCTACTCTGTCATTCAGAAAAATTAATCATAACAAGCCAAGTCCCAATGCTGACTGTCTCAAATCTGCGTCTGATTTCTCCCTTCCAACAACAAAATGGCTGATTATTCTTTTAAAGCATTCCACAAATATTAAAAAATAAAAGTTTAAAGGAAGAAAAGAGAGGAATCTACACAAGTAGATTGTGTAAGAGCTTGGAGAATGGACCTATGTCCAAATAGGAATTTCACTGATTTTATGGACAGCTGTTTTACAAGAGCCAGTACTAATTAAAACTCAGGTTCTGCCTCTTTCCTGTCTTAAAAATGTTAAAAGATAACATTGGGAGGCCCTGGCACAATAAGAAGCTTAATCATAAGGCCTTTTAGAGTTTGTCTAAACAGATATCCAGAGTGTATCTGGAGGTTACAGCCAACCAGGCAGTTTCTTTATCTGCTTACCCTGCAGCTGTGCCCCAGACACCCCTGTTGTACAACTTAGTAACCCAAGGAAGTTATTTCCAGAAACAAGTGTCCGGACGCTGCCTTTACATTTATCTAAGCTTATTTTCATTTATGCATTATAACACAGATGCCAAAGAATTAAAAATAAGAATAGGAAAACAGTTGAGATTATTGCTGCCAGACTTTCTGAGTTGAAGCCATGCAGTAGCCCCTGGACACACCACAAAAGGAAGCAGCATAAAGAGATACTGACAGTCAAATAATGTCAGATTTTAAGCATGCAAAACAGTGACTGATAGCAGGGCACTAACTAATAGCAGGATTCAATAATATCTGAAATTTTAAAATAAACAAACTAGCAAATAAATCCCATTTTGTTTGGAAAACGCAAATCAGAAATATGCAAAACCCACCTTAATCTTCGTGCATATATAGACAAAATAAAGCCTTATTCAGATGGATGTAGGTGCTATTTGTACATGCATTCCTGTTTAGGAGCAAATGAGTCCACTTATATCTAATACTGCATTTACCACAGCCATATATACAATTCCTAACCATTTCAATAACTCAAAAAAACCTCAGAATTCCATTATCTTTTCAGACACATAATTCCTAATGAAAAAACATAACAAATGGTTCAATACATAACATCAGACAAGAAAATTACACCCATAACTCAGAGAACTCTTTGAGAACATAGCAAGCCCCATACATAACACATCAGTACAGAGTGGCAGGAGTGAACATAGAGCAAAAGTTTGGGAGAAGAAAGAAAGTGGTGCAGCACGGCTGGAATCGCTGCTGTACTTCTTTACTCCCAAAACGCCAATTCCTGGGAAAAAAGCAAAGAAAAAGCAATGACAAAAAAAATTCCGTTTCCGAAAGTTGCATAAGCCACAGGAGACATCTCTCAGACCCAGGAGACCCAATGGAAGTAAGGCCATTCTGTAGCCTGCCAGAACAGACACCCTCCCAACTGCACGAGCCTTCCTCAACCATCTGAGATCAACCACAGAAACACTTTCAAGCACATGAGCACTTGAACAACCCCAACCTGATTCTAACATCACCTGGCTCCCAGAAACACTGGCTGCTTAGCACACTAACCAAACTTGTCAAGTTGCTTCTGGATTTTACTCTCTAGAAAAGCACAGAAGTGCAAACTCAAGCCAGGGTTGTCATGATTTTTCAGCTCAGATGCTGCCAGCTTACTAGCCTGGAACCTGCTCATCCAGGTAGTAACAGAAATGGCCTCAAGCTGCACTGTACGGGGCTGTCCTCCACTTGTGAGCGCTTGCAAGTGGCAGGCAGCTGCTTTGTAACTTACTCGTCTACATATCATAGCAAAGGCTTATACTCCAAAGTATGTAGAATTTTTCGACTATTTAAAACAGTAAGCATCTTATCCTATAAAACAGCTCTACTTCTGTCTTCATGTTAGCAGTGCAGGAACATGGATGACAAAGGAGCCACAGCCGCATTTATTCCCTCTATTTTTCCTCAAACATCACCAAGCATGTTCACAAGGCTGAGATGCCTTGTGTCTTTCCAGATGGCAAGGCTATAAATACAGTTTTTTATACTTGAAGTAGACTGCTGGTGTTTCCAGAATATTAGTTCAGGTAACATTTTCTGCAGACATAAATTCACATGTGTAATGCATGTGCTCTGAAGCAATGCTATTGTGTCTGTGTGCAAGTCATCACCAATACATGAATAAACTCATAACATTAAAAAAAAAAAAAAAAATCCTGTCATGATAGGCTAAAGAAGAGAGCCTAAACATGTAAGTGTCAAGAAGCTGTTATCACAGGAGTTTATCCATTAAAGGAAATCCTGTAACTTTTAAGGAATGTTTTCAGGTAATCCAGCACATAGTGTACTGCCATAGTCCACAGGAAAAAGATGAACTTTGCCCATTCCATTTGAGTGTAACCCAGTCCTGAGATGCCACAGGGACATTGCAAAGGTGTTTTGGGTCTCATTCAATATGTGATGGATCTATAAACCCTTCTGATTCTATCTTTCCTTGAAACTGTCTATACATTTTTATTGCTCTGTTAAAATAAAAGCAGCCTTTTTTCTTTAGTTGGAAGGACCCAGATGTCAGCAAGATGTCCAAATGAAAAATATCACCAGCACCTTTTAAGGCTTTATTTGTTGTTTCCCCCTTCCCCTTACTTGCCTCTCTGAAGCTGTGACCTAGTGTTGTTAGCTCTTCAGCACAGAAGTACAGCTACCAAGCAAATTAAGTTCTGGCCTACTTCACCAACCGAATCAAGGAGCATGTGTCTGATTTACAGCAAGTTCTCACTGTACAAAATTTACAGTACAGGTCAGACAGCTCCTATGATATTAGAATAACTTATTTACGATATGCTGCACAAGTTCATTATGATAATTTTAATACTAATTAAAAAATATACTTTAAACTACTATTAAACACAGTGAAAATAACAGATTGTCAAAGTAAAAGGTACTGTGAAAATAACAGTTTGATAGGAACAACGTTGTGTGAAAAGCCACTCTTCAAAGACAGGCAACCTGTGCAAAGAGCACTGAGAGAGTATATAGATGCGTATTCCAGATAAAGTTCCTATTTAAATGCATAGCTCATTTGGACATGGCTAATTTTGATATCATTGTTTATGCAATTCAGCACTGTATGTGTATGTATATGGGCTTTAAAACAACTGCAGAAACTTGCTTAAGAGGGGCAATGGCACTTGAAAAACCCCACTTATAGGAATACTAAAAAAACAGTAACTTCTTTTTCTGTGGTAAGTATTTATTAGAAACAAAGTACATAGGGTACCTAGAGCAATTACAATATTACAGTTGAAAAGCAAACAAAGTAGTTATTTCATCTATGAAACAAAATTAAAGCAACAGCCATAAAAACAAGCAGACAAAAAAACCTACCAAACACCACCACCACCACCAAACCCAAAAAAACCAATCCAAACCAAAGCCATGGATTGTCAGAACATCAGGAGAGCAGTAACAGGAGAATGGACATATAACCTGACCGCCTCAAAAGTGGATGCAAGACATATCTAAAGCCTAACTCCTATGACAAAAATGACTAAGAAATCTATACACTCCATCATGCTATTGCTGAAGGAAAATTCCCCACCTCTGTAAATGCAATTTCAATACATTTCATATTTGGTCTGAATACACAGTCTCTATTATTTGTGATGAAAATTACAAATAATTGCTGGACAAGAGCATATAGGCTTACAGTGAACGGAGGCAGAACAAAAATTATGAAGAAGGAAATATGATTAATGCTGGGGTTACTCAATACTTATACGTAGCATTAATCTCATATGGGAACAATTATATTAAAATAAAATTGCTCTAAATCCTTTTCTATATGTTTGTTCAATTAATAGATTAGGGAATGCAAGCTATTCATCAGATCCTAGCACCAGCAAATAATTTACTGGGAATGACTTTTTAGGCACCTGTGCTTGGTTAAAATTAAACCCAAAAAACATCAGTGTTTGAAACTTTATGAATGTCAACCACACACCCTTCCAGTGCAATGTCTAACCTTATGGCTGTTTAGAAGGGAACAAATATGCTGAGGATGCTGTAAAATTATTTAGGAAAGCCCAAGGGCTTTCACAATTTATATATGATTTTCTTTCCTCTTTTAATTACATCCTTCTGAGTTCATGCTTTCAAACACAATTTATGCAGATAAAGTCGGTGACATTTCACCTCCACCATAGGGTATGCCAAGATGTGGTGTAGTTTACTATGGCTGCAGTTACTTAAAGTAGTCATGTAACAGTTTCAGCCAGAGCACAACAAAACATACAGATTCTACCAGCCCAGGCAAGTCTTCCACAACTTCAAGAGTGTCATAAGGCAACCCAACACAGACTTACCTCCTAATAACTAAGCCAAGTTCCACTAATTTCAGCAGATCTTGATACCTCATTTTAAACCATCTGAGAACTTCTGGTTTTGACTGAATATCATCAATTTCATTAGAAAAAAAAATACTAGAGACAAATCACTAAAAATATTTCCTCTGACTCAGAAGCCATTAACTTCCCTCCCTGATGGCTCAGAATTTCATGTGAGAACTGAGGAACATCTCTCTCCCCAGCTAATGGCAGGGACTGGGCTGACAGGAGCTTTTTTGCAGGACTTTACCCACGTGACTGAGTATGAGTTAGGTGGAAATTATTTTTAAAAAGTCATAGCCCAGCAGCATAGGGCTGTGAACACATAATGGCTTTGAATGCCACGGAAAGACAGACAATGAAAACCAACAGAGCCACTGTGCAGACTGAAGTGGAGAAAAGGAGCACAGACCAAGGACAAAGATGAGAACTCGCTCCTCACAGAAAGCTCTCATGGAGCCATTTGCATGCTTGACTCTCAATTTGAAATTTGACTATTCAATTTTTATCACATAAAAAGCCAATTGAGACAGTCAACTGTGAGGCAAAAGAAATCTAACCTGAAATCAGGGCGGGGCAGACATGTAGCACTGTAACCTTAAAAAAAAAAGAAGAAAAAACTTCCAAAACTGCTAATTGGAGCTTGGAGGGTTTTGTTTGTTTGATTAAAAATCTCTGCTATCCTTCTATTTTAATTCTTTGTGTTTATTGATTGAAAATTAACCATCTCTTGCATTAGAAGAATGTTTTAGGTTTTCTAAGTTAGTTTCCAGCAACAGGAAGACTTTCCCATTGCTTAGAGGCCATCTTGTGACAACTAACAGTTTTAACACTCTAAAAGATAAAAGGATGATTAGAAGGTTCATGCTAGACTGGGCTCAGCAATAAAATACTGATCCTTCTGAAGATGGCCATTAAATTAACAGCAAAAAAACTACAAGTGTATACAAGTGTGTACCTCTTCACTTTTATATTGTTCTCTACATTTTAGTCAACAACACCCCTCTGATATTATTCATGATGCAGTCATTTAAATTCTCTGTGCAAGAGATTTGTATCAGTTTTTGGCATGTCCCTTTTGCACCTTCATGGACTCTGTCAGTTAAGAAAAGTTGAAAGAGTTAGAAACACAGAAAAGCAAACACCAACTTATCAGACTTCAGATTAACTACAGATGCCAGCTGTGCACTGGGTTCACAAAACAGAAATGAGCAACTGCACAACCAAGGCTGTAGAAGAGATGCTGTTACTCATAAATAGTCTGCTGGGCCACCCAGCAGGCTGGACAAGCAGCCTGCCCTTTTCCCACCATGGCAACCAACATCTTCTTCGAGCCATTGTGCATGCAAACATCACAAGGAATGGGTACATGTTCCAGGTGAAATAGCCCTGGGCATATGCCAGAACAAAAATCTGTACGTACTAGAAAGCAAAGGCATCTTCTGCCATCAATTTCCAAACTGACTGCTTGGTACCACTCCACAATGTACACATCCTTACACAACACTTGTACAAAGCTAAGAGAGTGGCAATAATCAGTATTAATTTATTTATTACACAATCAAAGTATCTTAAGCACACGGTGCACACTTGCTCAGTCGTAACACTATCTAGAAGAACTCAAGTTCTCTTTAAAAAAAAAATAAATCATTATTCATCACTACCAGGAAAACTGATGCCAGAACTAGAAAAAAAAGCAAAAACATGATGACATCTGTCTGAGTATCTGTTGATCACCAAACAATTTAAAGTAATTGCTCAACAGTTTAAAAAGATAATATTTCTCTGCCTATAGTTTAAGAAGAAACTGTCAATAAATGCTTATTGCAGTCTCAATAGACTTTTACAGACTTCCTTAGCACAAAAGAGAGAGGTGTCCCAACTCTAAGCTCCTCTGACAATTGCTAAAGTCGCGAAAGTTATTTGGCTTCAACATGTTTCATTCCACTGAGAATAAAACTTAGAACTGGTCTTAACAGGAATTACATACAACGGCGATAATTCCTTGGCAATATCCTAAATGTACAGGTGTTTTTCTTACTGACTCCCAGGTTCTGATTTGCTCCAATGTGCTGTGATAAAACGAAGGACTTTTGCTGAATAACTTGGCTGTGCACAGCATCATTAGAAAATGTTCGACACAGGGTGTACTAAGTAGAGCCTTGCTTCAACTGACTGACATGCAGTTGTGTTTCCATCTACTTTTTCTTCCAGATCCCTAAAACTGCACATTTTTGTAGCACTCAACACTGACAGAGATGTTTTTCATGTGTTCACAGCTGGGAGGACAAAGTTCCGGCTTTAATTTTCACGTTAGCTTTTTCAAAAGCCAATTACTGGAATGAGCATTCTGAGAATGCCATATAAAGGCCTTGATCTCTGGCAGAAAGTATTCATAATAGCATGAACCCCATGCTAAGGGTCTTCTGAAAGGATCTCTCTGAATCTTAAAATTAAATAGTTAAATTTGTCATTAAAATTTCTACAACATCATTATCTACTAAAAGAAAGCAAGCTCCTCCACAAACAATAACCTCTTTCATATACAGATTTAAATGTTGTCATAGTAGCTTCCATCAAATGCATTATATACTCTGCCATCTGAATGGCCTGCCCAGTGTCAGCATTTTGAATCTAGTGCATCCTGATAGATCAAGGCTTCCCATTTTCTGTTACCTCTGCCTCTCATTATAAGTTAAAACAAGTACCTAGTTATTTAAAATACAGATACATGTACAGTTTGCATACATGCATACACACAAATGCAGCACATCAGTAGCACGGACCCAGGCATGGAAGGCTGCTTAAAATACGCAGAGAGAGTGTATCATGGCACAAAGAAGTGTGTCAAGAACTTCTACGTTAGTAGGTTATTAGGATGAATTTTTACCAGTGACAGAAAGCTGGTTTATCACATCTCTCAGTCACTTCAGATTCAGCAAATAAAACACTAAACATGGGGATTTTTTCAGAAAAAGAAGAAAAATTAAGTTATACCTTCAGCTTACAATTATCTTAATGAAGAAATGCCTAAGCTACCTAAGATTAATTGTTAGTATACAAACAGCTCTTACCTGTATAATGAAATCGCCGAAGTAATTCCAACTTTGCCTTGGACTTCCAAAATGCAAGATGTACACATATGGTTGAATTAGCTCAGTTACTCAGAAATCAGTGGAGTAATACCAAAGATAGATTTGGCCCATTATCTACCTGCACAGCACAAATGAATAATGCAAATGTGTATGCAAAGGACCATGAAGTATCTCAGCTTAGCAGTGCATTTAAAATGTATCACTAACTTTCAGCTTCTTGAAATATTTATCAACCGCAGGAGGTTCCACTGAGAGCACACTCTATTAGGAACTTCACTGAATTTTTATTTCTACACCTGACTCAGAGGACTTTAGAAAAGGAGACTGGAATTAACTGCTGTAACAACTTCAGGTACTGCTCTGACACCACAGGCTTCATGAGCACTTCATGAGTGTTTCTAAGTCACTTTAATGTTCTTCCCACAGTCGAGACCAACTGGGGCCTTTACGCAGCACATCTTAGGAGATAGAGGAAGAAGGCAGCCAGTTTCTGCATGTGACTTCAGAAGCCACTAAAATTAAACTGTCTGCAATTAGAAAGCTACTGAAAGAATCCACAGAATGAGATTGCTTTAAGACACCCCAATCAACTGAAAAATATCACATAACAAGCAGTCTGACTAAAATCAGTCTAATGATACAAACTAGTTAAAATGACTAGTTGGATCAAGTAGGAACAAGCTTGGATCAATTGCACACAGCACTTAAACTACTAAGCACTAGTCAAACGTTAAATCTGGTTTACTAAACTTTTTTTCAAATAAAATTTGATCTTGAAATAATTACAGTAGTTCTATTGGTCTACCAAAGATGAGTACATCTGAAGAAAGATTTTTTTTTTTTAAAGATGAATACTCTAGATTAACAGAAGGAAAAAAGAGAGGAGAAAAAAACCCCAAACCCACACCGCAAAGCCCCCCAGCACTTGGCCTAACATTGAGTAGTTACACTATTTTGATCTAGACAATCTTTTGTTTCCTATTTTAATCGACAAAAACTAACTATATCAGAAAAAAGTTCCCTCAAAGTCATGCGTTTCGTTCATTATAGACTTTGGGAGAATAAATGTTTACTCCTTTGATCTCACAAATGCAGTCACCTAGTAAACAGTATTACTCCACAATAACACATTCCTGTAGTGTTTTGAGTCAGGAATAATACATAAAAACAATATGCTCTAAAAACTTTGCTGTTGGTAGAAAGTATTAGACATAGGGAAGGGTGGTTTGTTTTTACATTTTATGTAATTCACTTAATTCAGCCAAAAGATCAAACCATTGAACTGTTACTTCAACAAGTATACAGATCTGTGTCAAAGAAGGCTGTCGGGACTTTTTCCACACAACTGACTTCCACATGAAATTCATTTATTTAATCCCTTGAACAGTCAGTCAGTCACATTTCCCTGGTACTTGGGCAGCACCAGATGAAACCAGCAGGTGATAACCGTGCATTATTTTTACTATCTGTAATGAATTTCAAATTAGCTGATGCATCTTAAAAAAAAAAAAATCTACCTGAAAAGCTCAGCAAAGTCTGAAAGGCTAAATATAATTACAAAAAATGCAAATCCCCTTCTCACCTACTTAAGACTATGATTTGAAAAGAAAGCTATCACTACAGTTGAGTATGTGGTATTTTACTGAGAACATTTTCTAGGGTGAAAGTACAAAGCAACAGGTCTGCAAACTCAAAAGCATTCGTCTACAGAAATACATTTTTGCACAAGGAAGATCGGCTGGTTGAATTATTTTAACTCAGTGAAATTACTGATTTTCTTAAAGCTTTGCTTTAGACGGGTCGCACTAAGAAATAACCGCGGTCAAATCAAGTATTGCTGAGTAAGAACACGAGGCATTTGGGGGAAATAAGGCAGCGAAGAGTAACATTTACTTTCGTGCCTTTAATGTGAACTCTAAAACCTGGCCAATTATGCTACCTATTTACTCTTGGATAAGAGACTCACAGCATTCTGAGGTCGAAAAACATCCGTACAGTATTCAAAAGCGACGTTTTAAAACAAGTCATAAACCTTTCCACGAAAGCTCCCATTCCATCTCACACAAGCGATCCATCCTTAAGGCTTTACCTTTTGTCGCCCACTTGTAAATTAATCTCCTGAATCACTTCAGCTGCGCCCTGGGAAGCCTCCTCCACCGCCGAGCCGACTTTCCCTCCTCTCCGGAGCGGCAGCTCAAGCAGCTCGACTCTTTTTCTTTCTAATTCCCTCTCTCTTTCCTTTTAACACTTATAAAAAGAAACTTGGAAAGGCTGCGGCCGGCCATTCCCAGTGCGCGG